>JASAMW010000411.1:0-26840 GCA_030247985.1 Epsilonema sp. ZAB3_2
GTGCATGTTTTTTTAAGGGGCCACTGCCATACAAATATCCTGAGACTTGATTTTGATGTCGCCTCTTACGTACGTACGTACAGTGACACGTTTCACTCTCTACAGTGTGTTGCATGTACGTATGTACACTCAAAACAGCAACAGCTCAGTGGCGTGGCGTGGCAGCAGAAAATTCCTGAGCAGGTTCTCCTGTGCAGTAACGTACGCACGCCAAAACAGGGTAGTATTGAAGGCGCAGAAGTCCACTGCCGTTCCACTCCCCAGTTAGGACCTCTGCACAGGTCTAAAGCAGGCACATTGTCACAAATCCATACGGAGAGGCGATGCTGGCCTTTTTCGATGCTTTGTCGATCTTTTTGATCGCGCTGTTCCTGCTTTCTGTGATTTATCAGAAATTCCGAAATGTTCAGGATGGTAAGAAGTCGACAGAGCTGTCCGTGCCTGGTCTACAGCCTTCGCACAAAGAGTAAGAAAACGGGCATGGCACCTACGTATACGTTCGTAGCACAGTACAAAACGTTTCAGTGCGTGTGGTGCGTACACAACACGTATACATACAGTACGTACTCTCTATGGGAAAAATATTAGCGAATTTTGTTTTGTTTCACAGACGTGGAAATTTTGATGAGATGAACCAGAAAGGAAGCTTGCACGCTTTTCTGGAGCAACTGCATGCTGATTTCGGACCGATCGCGTCGTTTTGGTTCGGCAAAGTGCAAGTGGTGTCAACTTGTCATCCAGATACTTTTCGACCGCAAATGCAGCTCTTCAATCGACCTTGTATGCTATGTACGGTCAATGTACGCTTACAAACACATCATTAGTTGCACACCACAACTGACTGACTCGTTTATGAATCAATGCCATCCCTTTTTATTTTCAGATGTGATTTTCGAGAATTATGAGCCTTTGTTAGGCTCCAAAAGCATCACATATATGAACGACGATCGTGGTAGGGATCTTCGACGTCTGCTGGATCCGTCTCACAGTTTCGAATCATGCTCTGAATACCTGCCAATCTTATAATTGGAGGTCAGCTCTACTATTAACTCCTCCTGTCCTCGGCGAATTCGACAACCGTATGACGGCCGTCCAACGGCCGTTTGACGGCCGTTTTATCCGTTTCCGGCCAGACGGCCGTACGACCGTCAACGGCCATTTCCGCCGCGGCCGTCAAACTGTCGTCGAATTTCCCGAGGACAGGAGGAGTAAAAGTAGTTAGTTATCGTGTTTACTTCTTGTCTTGCCGATTTCTTTCAGATCGCTCATGAAGAAGAAAGCGCTTGGAATTCTTTATCGTCCGTTCCCGCCATCGTCAACCTAAAGCGGTCCATGGTTCCGATGGCGCTGAAAAGCATCCTGCGTTGTTCCTTCGGCAGTTACTACAACAACAAGGAAGCTTGCGATCGCTTCGAACAAAGTTACGACGCGGTAAACAAATAAGCGGCAACATTGATTACTGATTTCCGACGAGATTGCTTTTTGATGGACTTATATTATTAAATTTTGTCACGCAAATTTTTGTGCTCATTGGAAAAATCATTCTTCAGGCATTCGTGGCATTGGACAAGCAGATAGCAAATCCTGGTTCAGAGCTAGATGACAGTTTTTACCATGGTAAATGTTTTCACTGCTGGAGAAAGGTGGACGGCATGCACTCTTAGTATTTGTGTATGAAGAGTGTAGCTGGATGTCGTGTCGTTTTGCTTCCCAGCCCGAGAGGAGATGTACAGTCAGATTCGAGAAATTGTGACAGCGCGGCGTCAACATCGAGCTGGTTCCGAGTTATTGATTGATCGGATTATCGATTGCGCTGACAGCGAAGAACAAATCTACCAGAATGCCTTGGTGTACATGATTGGAGGCTTTCACACTACGGGAACTGGTACGGTCGTACTGAATCAGAGGGGGGTCTCGTCATAGCTTATACACAGGGGGGCTCTCATCATAGGGGGTTTCGTCATAGTCTATACTCTATACACAGGGGGGTCTCGTCATAGGGGGTCTCGTCACAGTTTACATAGTACAACACACTACACAGAGGGGGTCTCGTAACAGCTGATACACAGGGGTTCTCGTCGTAGCTGAAACACAGAGGGGGGTCTCGTCACAGTTTATACACAAGGGGTCTCGTCCTTCACCTGGGGGGACGTCCCCAACTTGGGGACGTCGTCCCCCAACTTGGGGACGTCGTCCCCCCAACTGGGGGACGCTGGAGGCGACACTCAGCCACATTGTAGGAGGCGCCGCAAAAAACTCATAAACTGTTTCACAGTTTATGTTACACCTGGGAGGTGAGCTCCAGGTCGGTATTTACCCAGCATTCTAAGGTGCGTGCAGAATTCTGCACACACCTTTTCGCCTGGGTAAACACCGACCTGTCTCAGGTGTAACATACAGGGTGTCCCATTTGGATATGAAATGTCGTTTGGGGTTATAACTTGGGAACCACTAGAGTTAAGACGTTGAAATTTTTCCTGCAGATACCCAAGAATATGTATAACCTTGTGTAAAAATTTCGTCCCAAAACTCCAATCTGAACGTAAGATATTGGTAGCTCAAGATTCAACCACGAAAATCACAAGTTTTTGAATCGCAAGTCTGGTGTTCAGGCGAATTTTTGTGGCATCTTCAACATAATGTCATTCAATGTGTGGGAACACACAACGAATATTATTCGCACCTTAGATATTGAATATTGAATTCTGCTCGCACCTTAGAATGCTGGGTAAATAAAATACCGACCTGGAGCTCACCTCCCAGGTGTAACATAAACTGTGAAACAGTTTATGAGTTTTTTGCGGCGCCTCCTACAATGTGGCTGAGTGTCGCCTCCAGCGTCCCCCAGTTGGGGGACGACGTCCCCAAGTTGGGGGACGACCTCCCCAAGTTGGGGACGTCCCCCCAGGTGAAGGACGAGACCCCTTGTGTATAAACTGTGACGAGACCCCCCTCTGTGTTTCAGCTATGACGAGACCCCTGTGTATCAGCTGTTACGAGACCCCCTCTGTGTAGTGTGTTGTACTATGTAAACTGTGACGAGACCCCCTATGACGAGACCCCCCTGTGTATAGAGTATAGACTATGACGAGACCCCCTATGACGAGAGCCCCCCCCTGTGTATAAGCTATGACGAGACCCCCTCTGATTCAGTACGACCGTACCAGTTCCCGTAGTGTGAAAGCCTCCGATCATGTACACCAAGGCATTCTGGTAGATTTGTTCTTCGCTGTCAGCGCAATCGATAATCCGATCATTCAATAACTCGGAACCAGCTCGATGTTGACGCCGCGCTGTCACAATTTCTCGAATCTGACTGTACATCTCCTCTCGGGCTGGGAGGCAAAACGACACGACATCCAGCTACACTCTTCATATAAAATTACTAAGAGTGCATGCCGTCCACCTTTCTCCAGCAGCGAAAGCACTCATGGTAAAAACTGTCATCTAGCTCTGAACCAGGATTTGCTATCTGCTTGTCCAATGCCACGAATGCCTGAAGAATGATTTTTCCAATGAGCACAAAAATTTGCGTGACAAAATTTAAAAATATAAGTCCATCAAAAAGCAATCTCGTCGGAAATCAGTAATCAATGTTGCCGCTTATTTGTTTACCGCGTCGTAACTTTGTTCGAAGCGATCGCAAGCTTCCTTGTTGTTGTACGTAGTAACTGCCGAAGGAACAACGCAGGATGCTTTTCAGCGCCATCGGAACCATGGACCGCTTTAGGTTGACGATGGCGGGAACGGACGATAAAGAATTCCAAGCGCTTTCTTCTTCATGAGCGATCTGAAAGAAATCGGCAAGACAAGAAGTAAACACGATAACTAACTACTTTTACTCCTCCTGTCCTCGGGAAATTCGACGACCGTTTGACGGCCGCGGCGGAAATGGCCGTTGACGGTCGTAACGGCCGTTTTCTGGCCGGAAAACGGCAATAAAACGGCCGTCAAAACGGCCGTTGGACGGCCGTCAAACGGTTGTCGAATTCGCCGAGGACAGGAGGAGTTAATAGTAGAGCTGACCTCCAATAAGATTGGCAGGTATTCAGAGCATGATTCGAAACTGTGAGACGGATCCAGTTGACGTCGAAGTTCCCTACCACGATCGTCATTCAGATACTGGATGCTTTTGGAGCCTAACAAAGGCTCATAATTCTCGAAAATCACATCTGAAAATAAAAAGGGATGGCATTGATTCATAAACGAGTCAGTCAGTTGTGGTGTGCAACTACGGAATGATGTGTTTGGTAAGCGTACATACATCGACCGTACATAGCATACAAGGTCGATTGAAGAGCTGCATTTGCGGTCGAAAAGTATCTGGATGACAAGTTGACACCACTTGCACTTTGCCGAACCAAAACGACGCGATCGGCCCGAAATCAGCATGCAGTTGCTCCAGAAAAGCGTGCAAGCTTCCTTTCTGGTTCATCTCATCAAAATTTCCACGTCTGTGAAACAAAACAAAATTCGCTAATATTTTTTTCCATAGAGAGAGTACGTACTGTATGTATACGCGTACTGTACGTACTACACGCACTGAAACGTTTTGTACTGTGCTACGAACGTATACGTAGGTGCCATGCCCGTTTTCTTACTCTTTGTGCGAAGGCTGTAGACCAGGCACGGACAGCTCTG
Organism: Epsilonema sp. ZAB3_2; assembly: GCA_030247985.1. Taxonomy (NCBI): domain Eukaryota; kingdom Metazoa; phylum Nematoda; class Chromadorea; order Desmodorida; family Epsilonematidae; genus Epsilonema; species Epsilonema sp. ZAB3_2. The sequence continues at coordinate 4,642 of JASAMW010000411.1, forward strand.
TCGACTCCGTACCATCGTGAACATTTCGGAATTTCTGATAAATCACAGAAAGCAGGAACAGCGCGATCAAAAAGATCGACAAAGCATCGAAAAAGGCCAGCATTGCCTTCGTATGAAATTGGAAGCTGTTTAGATTTGATAATGTGTCTGCTTTTGACCTGCAGAGGTCCTAAACTGTGGAATGGACTTCTGCGCCTTCAATACTACCCTGTTTTGGCGTGCGTACGTTACTGCACAGGAGAACCTGTCAGGAATTTTCTGCTGCCACGCCACGCCACTGAGCTGTTGCTGTTTTGAGTGTACATACGTACATGCAACACACTGTAGAGAGTGAAACGTGTCACTGTACGTACGTACGTAAGAGGCGACATCAAAATCAAGTCTAGGATATTTGTATGGCAGTGGCCCCTTAAAAAAACATGCATGTTTACTGTTTACCTCGTCTTGTCGAATGAGCGATGTAAACAGCTGCTTGTTGTCTTCCAATTTACTGCAGTCACCATCTATTTTAAATTGTACGCAGGAGCAGAATTGAGCCAAGAATTGCAAAGCAAATGTTTTTGTCTATTTTCCATTTTACATACACAGCTCGATGGCGCAATGACGATGTAACGAATGAATACGATGACTGCCACTGCAAGTTTGTACTACGGTTGGGGCTGGAGGCATGTAATGGGTTTGTTGGCCTTCTTTGGCTTCTTCAACACCTACATGCTTCGAGTGAACATCAACGTTGCCATTGTGGCCATGGTTAATCAGTCGGCTCTGGCCCAGAAGGCGCTGGAATCTCATCTTGACTCTCAACATGGAAAAGATGCCAGTTTGGCCAACTATTCCTACCGATCTTGCCCAGAATTCTTTCAAGTGACCGGTAGTAGTACTGTTGGAGAGTTGGTGGAGAGCAATCACAGCGCACCAATGGATTCTTCCAGCGGAAAGGCTGCAAAATATGTGAGTGTGTACTAAGCTGATAATCAAAGAACACTAGAGTTGGCCATTACTGTATAGAAAGGTAAAGGAAGGCAATCTTTTTCATAGCTTCCAGGTTGAAGGCTCATTTGTATGGAATGAGCAAGAACAAGCTGCAATTTTGGCGTCCTTCTTCTATGGCTACTTTATCACCCAACTACCTGGAGGGCTCATTGCAGCTCGATTTGGAAGTGAGTTCTTTCTTTACTACCTTACCTACCTACGTACATAGGTACTTACACAGCGATGGCCATACATAGCCTTCATTACCTACGTATACTAGCAGAAAATTGCAAAAAATGATTGTCCATTGTGCTAAGGCAAGTGGGTGCTTGGCTTGGGTCTGTTGGTGACGTCAGTAATGACGCTTCTGACACCCGTGGCAGCTCAGCTCGGATATGGCGTCATAATGGCGGTCAGGATAATTGAGGGGTTAGCTGAAGGCATTCTCTTTCCTGCAATGCATCAAATGTTGGGCAGATGGGCTCCGCCGCTGGAAAGGAGCAAAATGCCAGCGTTCATCTATTCAGGTTTGATAAGCTATTGCAGCTGCATTGATGGTGGTCCACAGGTCCATATCGTCCAGGACTATACGTACGTACAGTCGGACATAATTATTTGCATACACTACTGTATACTGCAGGTTGCTACATCGGCACCGTAGTTACGTTTTCGGTGTCCGGATTTTTGGCAGCTTCTCCACTGCGATGGCCATCCATCTTTTACATCTCAGGTGCAGCTTGATGCAGAGACGTAACAGTACTGTATATCACATTATGATGTAGGTTAGGTACACTTTACAATCGGTATATTATATTGTGTACGTACGTAGACATCGCTGTAATCAACGTCGTTCGCATCACACGAATGCTGCGTACACTTGATCGTACTTCGACTGATGCATGTTGTACTTGTACTGTACGTATACATACACAGGAGCGATTGGGTGCATTTGGTTTGTGTTTTGGACCCTTCTGGTAACTGACACCCCTGGAGAGCACAAATGGATCAACGAGAAGGAACGGCAGTACATCGAGCAGAGCTTCGTTGATGAACACTCCAAAACAGAACTTGTATGTGTACGTACGAAATGTAGTACACGTACGCCTCTTAACATTGCCCGCTCGCGCTCACTGTGCCTCACCGGTTCATTTTTCCTTTGTTACAGAGCGGAAAATGTGGTGAAGTGCCATGGGGTTCCATTGCAACCTCACTTCCAGTGATCGCCATCTGCATCACTCACTTCTGCCACAACTGGGGCTTCTACACGTTGCTCTCCTATCTGCCCACATATTTGCGGAACATTATGGGATTTGACATTAGAGAAGTGAGCTTACAACACAAATATTAGCGCATCACCTCTGCTTGTATACGTACATACGTAAACTCTCAAAGAGCAAAAAAGCGTTCTTCTTTCAGAATGGCCTTTTGTCAGCCATTCCATATCTTTTGACACTGATCACCCAGTGGGGTGGCAGTTACTTGGCGGATGTGATTCGTAGCAAAAATTGGTTGAGTACAACCACTGTAAGGAAGCTGTTTGGCTGCACAGGTATGAATGAAGTATGCTACATTGGGAAGTGAAGTGAAGTAAGTACTGCGTATGTACATACGTTACATACGTTGTGTATACGGGCTTTGGCTACGTACATACAGTTGCACTACACGCAGTACGTACTGCATTGTTGAACACCCTGTTCTATGTGTATTGTAAGAACCAGCACAGCATATCAATAAATAAACTGTGCAATGAATCGTGATGTCATTGCAGGAGATTTCGTGCATGGTCTGTGCATCCTGTGCGTGGCTTTTATCGGTTGCAGTCGAACTGGAGTAATGCTCTTGCTTAGCATTGGCATCATGTTTTCATCACTTGGTGTCGGAGCTGGATATCTGGTCAATCACTTGGATGTGGCGCCTATATACGCCGGTACGGAAATATTATATGTAGGCCTACATACAGTACATACTTACATAATGTACCGTACGTTCAACTGAAACGAAAACTATTGGTTTGCTAGTGCTGCAGGTTTGCTTATGGGAATATCCAACTGTCTTGCCAACATCACTGGCTTTCTTACTCCGATGGTGGTCGGTGCATTCACAGAAAACAACGTAAAAACTTCTTTTACTCCTCCGTAAATACGAATAAATAAGGGAGGACTACTGTAGTAAATGGTCTTCGTTTATTTCCAGCAAACCATTGGCGCGTGGAGTAAGGTGTTCTACGTCACCACAGCATTGGAATGGGCAGCCACCCTTTTCTACTTGTTCTTTGCCTCAGGCGACGTCCAGGATTGGGCCAAAATTAGCAAAAGTAATGCAAACACAGTTGAGGAACCAGATGAGAGCAAAGACGAGAAAAGATCGATCGAAAAGACATATGCTATCGAATCAGCTATCTAATTATTTTTCTAGATTAAAGCCTATTACATAAAATTATTGCACTCCTTCACATGTGGCATGTTTGACAGCGCGCCAGCGCCACAGTAGCACATTCCACCATGGAAGTGCATGAGCATGAGAGAAAGGGCTACATTATTGGTGCTCTCAGACGCATTTTCATCTGAAAAGACAATATCACTGTACGGTCCGCGGCCGAGAGTTGGTCGTTGCCCATGTACACCAATGTTGGTTCTCTCAAAAATTTCCAATTTGGTATCGTTGTTATTCATGATAATTTATTATATTATAAATAAAGAAAAGAATCTACGACCTTGAACACGCTATTCATTCAATTTCAAAAGTACAAAAAACAATCTATTGCCAATAATATATAATCGAATCACAAACAAATCCACGCGAGCGTTGAACAAAACTTGATATTGCAACATCTCCTACTTTGTATAGCCTCGCTTATTGGCTAAAAAAACCCACAAAAAGAGTGGCGCTAACAGTCAAAAAGCTAAAACAACAGTGCAAACAACTATAGTCAGAGAGCAAAAAGTAAAAATTATTATTTTCCATCAATACGCATCAGGATAAAAGAGTACCATATTTACCTAGTAAAAAAATCACAACAGCATATATTTGCGGAAAACTGCGACAAACATAAAAAAATAAGAGCGCGCCACGGCGCCAGTGAAAAATAAAAATCACAGCCTCAAGGCAGAAAAAATTTCTTCCAAAAACAATGCAGAAAGCTCCACGATAGCACGTACGTAACGATCTATTGTACATTATGTATAAAACAGAAGCACGCACAAATAGAAGACGATTCCTTATTATTGCATGAAATAGAACAACACCCTGTAGAGAGCTCACACGCACGTAATATGCATCGGCGACCATCAATCAACTGTCATGAAGAACTTATACAGGCCGTTTTTTCACTACTGTACTGTACAACAAAATCTAGACGTACCATTCCTTGAAATCTTTCTTTTTCTTCCCAGTTTTCGTCGACCCGTTTAGCTGCTGCTTTCCATCCGCGGTGGCTCCGCCATTCGTCGCAAAGTCCGTCGTCGTGTCCGCCGCATCCTGATTGCCATAAATCGAGAACTGCTTGACGCCCGCAGTTACCGTGCCCGTGCCCAACCCACCCGCCGCTGCGGCTTTCGTCCGATTGTAGCACTTGAACACCACGAATACCGTCAGAATTATCACTACGATCACCACAATCGACACCGTAGAAATCAGCGCAGTCCTAGGAAACGGCTCCTCTTCTACAGGTTTCCTTCCATCGCTCCCACCCTCTCCCCCGTCATCGAAAGAGGAGGACCTCGTGGTGGTAGGTAGGAGGGTGGCAGTAGGCCTAGGCGCCGGATAGTCTTCTTTCGGTGGTGGCGGCGGCGCGTAAGTTGACCGCCTGGGGATGGTGGCAGGTTCCAGGGTGGGCCAGGGATGGACAATGTCCACTCGTTCGGTCACGAGGAAACTGGTGGGCGGCGGGGGCGGGGGCGGGTGGTAGTCGCCGGAGCCGGTGTCGATGTAGGAGTTCGATTCCGCGGAGGTTTCGGCGGTGGCGGAGTCGAATTCCACGTCCAGTTCCTCCTCCGGGTATTCCACCACTTCCAAGGGCCATTCCACGGGCGGTCTCGGTCGCCGAGTGGAGGGAGGAGGACGACGAGTGGTGGTGGGGATGTTCCAGTGTGGAGTAATCAGCTCTGCAATGCACGGCCCAGTTTACTTCATGTGGGCCTGGAGTTAGTTGGGGTATGTACAGCAGACCCACACCTACCCCTCACATAAAGTCGAAGCATCCCCCAGATTTTGAGAAATTGCACATAACCCCAAATACCAAACAACACGGCGGCGGCAATAGTATACCAAACCACCACCACTCACTAGCCACACGAACCTACATACATACGTAGCAGTAGTACCGTGTATACCGGTGTGTGTGTTGTACAGTATTATCCCTCAAGGCTAATACATTTGGGGCTATTATGCAGCCGGGAAAACCTACTGACGTACGCATGTACACCTAGAGTACAGTGTATGCAGTGCTGCGTACCAGTGGAAGTTGGTGGGGTTTCGATGTATTCGCAGTCCTCTTCGTCGTAAGGCGACTGACCCTTCGCACAGTCGCCGGAGCCCTCTGCTTCATCCTGTCCATCTCCAGAAAAAATCAGATCGTCATCTCTTCCACCCGGCCCATTGCTGCGAATCTCAGGAGGCTACAAACAAGCATACAACCAGTTTCATTTTGGGTCACTTGGGGTGTGGTGAGGGTGCCTAAACCTAGCGAGTGGCGGATAGCGGGTGGCGCTGCGTATGCGGGTACATATGGCAGGCACTTGCGGGGGAACTCTTGTCCGGCGGCGTAGCTCAATCGGTAGAGCATTGGCCCTGTAAGCCGAAGGTTGCGGGTTCGAGCCCCGCTGCCCGAATGGACAGTTTTCCCTTCCCCTAGGGGTTGGGGCTTCCGTTCACCTCGCGACATGGAAAGTTTTGGCGTGTGCAAATTGCGATGCTCGTTCAGCAATGCCTGCATATTTTTCCTGTAAAGAAAACATAGGAAGTGAAAGGCTGCTTGTATGTTTTGTAGTAGCAATTTCACATGGGCAATACTTACTGCTGATGCGTCGCAATTTGCATGGCAGCTGGCGACCACCTACGATTCTTAGCACAACTGGTCCATAGTTTCCTTCCCACCTCTTTACCGTTCCAAACATGCCATCCTTCCAGGACGATGACCCATCCCTACTGGAACCAGCGGCGCCAATTTGCGCCTGTTCTCCAGATGCATCATGCAGCAGACTGACATCGCCCAGGATCTTGACCCTGGGATGAGCCTCGATGGCCATGTCCAGCAGTCGGAGACCATTGAAATTCAGACCGCTCAGTCGCCCGAAGAAGGGATCGCGTAGTCGAGCGCGCAAATTCAGATCGCGAATGCGGCGGCGACCTGCGGTTTTAAGAGCGGCGGTAGAAGGATCGTCATCGTAGAGGGGCACGTAGCGCCCGCCCACTTGGATCTGGCTTTGACCGTTCAATACGCCTAACTGACGGCCTGAAGCAAGTAAGTACATACGAAGCCTACGTACGTACGTACTTGGTGACAACAATGAATAAGCTCATCGTCAATTCATCATTGTCCCTGTGCCACAGGGCATACGACAGTATTCCAGACGAGCCGAATGGGTTTGTAGACGTCTGTATTATTGGACCTACACAGCGGTCCACGCCTACGTACAAAGTATGGCGAAAGCGTAGACAGACACCTAATAAATAGGTGGACCATAACTTGGCACCACTTATTTAGGTGACAACGCAAGCGCCGTACTTTGTACATGTAAATCCATCACAATACAGACGTCTGCAAACCCATTCGGCCCAGTCTGGAATCACGATCCATGGTAACACAACACTACTGTACGAAAATAGTGGTACTGTACCACCGATTGCTGTACGTACATACTGCGTATAAGTCGAGGAGCGAGCAACGATTGCATAAATCACACTTTCGTACATACGCACACATGACATACGTACATAATGTACATTACAAACCTGGCGGTCGTTTGAACCGAGTTGGATGCTGATCCAGCTGGAAGCTGGCATTCTGTTCTGCTCTCGTGAATCTGATCATGTGATACTGACCATCGTCCACTCGATGGGCCAGGTCAGTGATCTGATGCACTTCCGTACCCAGATAGTACACCATCACTGCGTGACCATGCGTCTAAAAGCAGCAGATACACTTTCGATTAGGAGGGGGAAAACACAAACTTGTGGAAAAGCTCATATCATGATTCATGTTCGTAGTATGGATGGGCTTACGCTTAGCTTTGCACAAAGCGAAAAGTAGAAGCCTCAACAGACAGAAGGGCTCCCTTATAAAAATAAAAAGCTCAATAAAAATGCCAAGACTGAGTTTAGAAAAGACAAGATTTTATGATTCAACATTTGCAAATGGAAAAAACAACGTAATAATCACGCAAACTTCAAAGACCCGGTTCGTCACTAAGTATGTACGTATTGACAAGACAAAATGACGCATACGAACATCATGTCGCATTCAAGTCAGACCTACGTTCAATCCCGAAGTGTCCGTACCCTAGCTTCCTCGGACGTACGTTGAACATCAGTCGCTAATCTGAACGCGGGATCAGAATGCTATGCAGTAACAAAGTGCATGCAAAAGAAACCAATCAATCGAAATTCCAATCCATAGTCTAGCCACTAAGAGTTCGCTATGGAACTCAAGTTGCGTTGCGCGAAATAGATTCATAAATGCGGATTTCTGTCCGAGCTTCGTGTACTCCTAATTTTGCAAAGAAGTATAGTCGGAGAAACGATCAAGAGTTCGTTTGACAATTTTGCCGCTCCCGTGGCAATCTGACATTCTAAACAAGAATAGCAACCTGCTTTTCGACCCTTTTTCAAACACTATTGCTATTCTTGTTTAGAATGTCAGAGTGCCACGGGAGCGGCAAAATTGTCAAGCGAACTCTTGATCTTTCTCCGACTATATAGAAACGACTTGAGTCCCAGAGCGAACTCTCCCTGGCCAGACTATGTCAAATCAATATCTGCGTTCCTGTTCCTGTTCAATCTTGTGCAAATCCTCGCTTTCCCGTTGCTTCTCCAGTACTTCCTGCAACTCCTCAATCTTCTCATCGATTTCACCACTGATTTGTTTCAAACTCTCCCACTGTTGCACAGGAAGAGCGATGCCTGCAAATGCAAATGAAAGCACCGTTCCAAATTATCACTCAATATTGCAGGGTCGCTACCGAACCAACCAAATTGTGACAACGCAACAGGCCCATAGCTTGACAATGTTCACTGCCAGATAGAATGAGGGCGCGCCACAGATTTAAAACACTTGAGTGGCGGACACGAGTGAAAAAATGAGATGCAGGACAACAAGTTCCGTGCTCGAGCGTATTATCAATTTTCGCCCTTCCCATACTCATTCTGTGGTCTAGCCACTAACAGTTTGCTTTGGAACTCAAGTCGTGTTGCGTAAAATAGATTCACAAATACGGATTTCTGTCCGCACTTCGTGTACTCCTATTTTGCAGAGAAGTACATGCATACTACGCAGGACGACTTGAGTCCCAAAGCGAACCCCCTCTGGCCAGACCATATATAATAAGCCTTCCTTGTTGCTTAGGCTGTACAATACCTTTCTTCGTTGGAAAGACTCTTGGGGTCTGACGCTCTGGATCCATGTCATCCGCAAATACCCGAATATCTACCAGTATCGTATTCTCGTAGATGGACACTGTAGCACGACGAGAAGGACTCAGCTAAAAACGCAAGCAAACCACTTCGTTCTATGGAGAGTCGAGGTAATACAGATGGTGCGGTACGTATGTGGTATGTGAGGCAAATCTGGAATTAATTGTAGTGGCGTATAATCTGGCCAGAGAGAGTTCGCCATGGAATTTAGCTTAGCTCGTGCTGCATAGTTTGTAAATGTATCGAAATTTCAGCAGAAAAAAGTACGCGTTTTCGTATCTGTCTTTCCATATGTCACGCAAAAAGGACTTGATTCCATAGCAAACTCTTAGTGGCCAGATTCAGAGCTGAGCTGTTATGCACACCACAGTTACTTATTCCACCACATGCAGTACCATGCCATACATACATAGTCCATAGTCCATACCCAGACGGGGGTGAGGGGGGGTATGTTGAACGCACCCCCACCCCTACCTCTCCATACCCCCACCCGTACCCCCAGGAAAAATGAAAAGCAACATACCCCCGCGTACCCCCAGAAAAAAACAGCACTACGTATCCCCACCGCGTAACCCCAAACTTGAAATCAGCAGTTTGTCTGCCAGGACACGTACCCCCACCCTTTTTTCCTCTGGCTTACATCCATGCTCAGACTTTTTACATACTCCACAAAGTGCATGCATTGTCAAGAACTGTTGTTTGTAGTTGCACAATGTAGTGAATAGTTTTATATAATGGTTTATCCCTATCATTCTAGACAAGTTGCTGAAGTTTCAACAGTGGAAATTCCGATCGAACACATACTTACACACCACTCAACCCACCACTGCATTTTGTATAAAATATTACAAGGTGCACAATAAAAACTGTTGCACTGTGTGCAAAAAAATAGTGCTCATTTTTTTCTGGGGATAGATATAGACTTTGTGGGGTTATGTAGTACACCATTTACAGTTGGGGGTACGTAAATATGCTGGGGGTACGTGAGGTTTTTTTCTTGGGGGTACGTAAAAAATCTGGGGGTACGTGGCCAAAAAATTTTTTTGGGTGGGGGTACGCAACACCCCCCCACTTTTGACCTCCTGCATACCCCCACTGACAGACCCCCACCCTCAAAACCGTGCCCACGTCTGCATACCTCCCAGTATTTGCTGTACTCGACGGTTGTCTTCACATTCGCAGTTTTCTCCAACTGAGTTGTAGACTCGTCATCCTGAGTTCCTGGGGCCGCCTTTTCATCATTGGCACCAGAGAGCATTTCAGGCCTGCTCACACTGACACTACAAATAACGAGTTCACACATCAAGAACAATACAGGAAACATCAAGACTTTCGCAAAGCCACAAGATATTTTTTAGGTCTCTCGCACACGCTGGCAGATTTTTTGGGTAGTAGTAGCAGTAATTAGTTGGTGCACTGCATCGTCTTATACCGGACACACATGAATTTCTACTCGGTAGTAAATAGAAAACTAGCAGTTGCACACGCTGCTAGGCAGTTTATTGATAATTTTGCTCGCTTCTACACGTCCGCTGGAAACTTGCTGGTACGTACATACCAGTGTGTGCAGCTGGTAGTTTTCTGGTAGTTGTCACGCTACTGCCTTCTACGTGTGCAAGAGGCCTAACTACCATGTGACAAAGTTTATAACCGTTGCAGACGGGCAAAGTTAGGCAGGCAAAGTTTATGACCGTTCTTAACCCCTCCTGGGATTCAAAGTCTTCGACGCCAACTGGTTGTACAACCGTTGACAACCGACATATGGAGGAGTTGTGCAACCGTTGACAACCAACATATAGCAGTTGTGCAACCGTTGACAACCGTTGTCATGGTTACGCACTTTTCATGTTGGTTGTCAACAGTTGCACAACTGCTATATGATGGTTGTCAACGGTTGCACAACCAACTTTGAATCCCGGGAGGAGTTAATAGAGGGACTTATTCATACATACACTCATGGCCCATTCATAACGGAAACATGCGCTGAGCGTATGCCCGGTACGCTTGATGTGTTCATGGCTCGATACATGCAAATGCAAATGCATATGGACAGACAAGCCCGCGCGCCAGAGTACGCCAGCCAAGCGCATTTCCTTCCAATGTGAACGAACCATTAGTTGCGTAATGATGCCGCGTTCACCAAACGGCCGTACATCTGCTGTATCTAGGAGTACATGGTCGTTTGCGGTGTCATGTACTCCTAGATACGTCAGACATGGTGAACGCAGCATGATACGAAAGGCTTACCGACGCTTGAGTTCTTCGCGCAACGACTTCAGCTGCACAAGTCGGGAATCCTGCCGCTGCAAGTGACGCAAACTGATCATCCGAGAAGAAGAACCGGGTTGGCAAAGAAATTTCGCCAACTTTGACGAAATCATCGCAGTTGATTGTTCTGGAGCTTGAGATTCGCTGGCTAGGATTTCATTCCGCTCTCCTCTTGTAAAAATGGCTAATATTCCAACGATCTGGCGGTTGTTTTGCCTTCGTTTTGATAAAAGAAGTTCGAATCGAAAAAAAGTTTGCGGGAGAAAACAGAAATTGCGCACTTACAATATGTAAACAGAAAAAGCAATCAGGGCACAAAACAAAACAGAAAGAAAAATTTCGATGGACGGACAGGGATGGATTTGGATTGGATATGGTTTGGACTGCCTTTCATGCCGCGTTCACCAGACATACGGTTGACGTGGGGTTGGGTTGACGACGGACGGACGCGTAGTAAGGGTTGACGAACGGACGGACGGATTTACGGGCGTCTGGTGAACGCGGCATCATTCGTTGAGGCTAATGCAAATTCAATGAACTACTCTGAGTGCAGATGTATTTTTTTTACCAGCTCGAGCATGAGAAAGTCATCAGGTTGATCTGTTTCCACCCTGAAGACCACGGCATCTGACTGCTCCGTCTGAATTCCCACTGCGAAAACGTCTTCCTCCGTGCTCGGATACTGTCCGATCGGGAAATCGTACAAAAGTAAGCCGGGATCTGGTCCAAATTTGTAGCTGGAGCTTGCTGAAAACAGAAGTTTTCTTGCTGACGGCAGCTTGGCTTGAAAAAGTTAACACAAAAGTTGAAATGGGAGTTCGTAATACGCTGCGGGCCAAAAAGGAGCACCATTATTTCAACTTTTTTGCCGAACGTCACTTTTTGCTATTTTGATAATTGATGTGGCATGATGGCCCATTCACATGGGAGACATGTTCTGGGTGTACGCGCGGCGTGTTCATGATTTGACACTCGCACAGTGGGCATGGACAGCCATGGATGCGCGTACGCCGAGCCCATTTCGTTCCAATGTGAACGAGCCATGACAAGGAAAGCCTTTTTTAATCTTTACGGTCTTTGCAGGTGGTCCCAGTGAATGTTGTGAGAGAACAATCGCACAGCACAGTGGTCCATCGCTGAAGGCACAAACCGCCATTGGCACAACTCTGATCATCACAAATCACAGTGGGACCTGCAATCACACAACAGGACCAGTTTCATCTCCGTCCAATGTAAGAGCATCGAACTTCTTTCGAATCAAAATAGGTGTGGTTTAAAAATAAGAACGGCATGAGCTAGGTGTCGTCGTACTCCCTCATTTTCTTATTCTTAAACCACATCTATTGTGACATGCTTCGAAGGTCCATGAGTTCATGAGCGTCATTTTTTCCTAGGATTCTTGTTTTTTTCTACAGGCTCGACGCAAGCTAGGTTTGTTACCGTATATTTGGGTGTGTGTCCCCTCGTTCCCCCTGGTGTAACCCCTCAGACCACTCAATTTTTGCATAACCCCCGGGGGTTATACACCCAAAAATACGGTAGTTAGTACTATCGGCGAATTGAGTAGTTTGTTAGAGGACGCGACGGTCGCATTTTTATTCTTTCGGTTTAATTTTTTCTATAGTAACAGATCCAAATCCGTGGTTATGTAGGTACTGTAGTTCGTTGGTTAGGAAAACAGGAGGCGTTTGCGAACTAAAGTATTTGTCGCGTATAGCGAGAAGACCGCGAGATCGATTTACGTAGCCTAGCGTACCAGATACATACATTACCTTGGCACCCTTTCCTGATGCCCTGTTGTCGCGCGTTGGCGTTGAGCAAATCCACCTGAGTCCAGCTGACCTCTAGTGACGCCATACAGCCCCTGTATCCGTGGCGCGATCGTATTCTCTCGGGCAAACTGCTCCACTTCTCCTTGTCCACTCCGCCGACGAAGAGATCCGCGTCCAGATTCAGCTGCTTATTCTGCCCGGACACCCTGTACTTGGTGGTGGCGTCATCCACGGTCAGCCAGTGTTCCTCCGGCGTTTGCTGCGCAATTTCCACGGTGTGCCAGGCGAAATCGTTCAGTCGCTTCCCTGAGCAATTCGGCGTGGAAGACTGCAGCGTTTGAGGTCCGTTCCCTGAGTCGAAACTGTAGCGAATGCAGCCAGCTCGCAGCTCCACGGCGAAAAAGTCCCGGTTGGACGCGCCGTGACTGTACAGAATGAGACCGTTGGGCTCCAGAGTTCTGAACTGGAAGAACACGTGCAGAAGCGCGGCGGAGGTAAGATATGTGGCAGGAAGCACCGCCAGGGAGTCTCGACGCTGGAAAGTGACCGGGTTCTCCTTGATCACCTTGTGCAGCGTGAAGTTGGCGGAAAAGTTTATCTCCTTGCTGAACACGATGTGATCCCCAGTCTTCTCCTTGGCAGCGATGGCGAAAATGTCCAGGCCATTGAACACGAAGGCAGCCATGGAACCTATGAAACCCCGATCTGGACCCAGACTGGTGACGGAGCGCTTGGGAGACTTGCCGGCCCAGAACGTGTCATACTGGAACACTGGAAGACCAGTTGACGATGGCGTCAGCTCACCTGAAGAAATGAACATGGAAGTTTATGAACTGGAACTTTATTCGTGCAAAGTTTATGGATGGCAAAATGGAACACGCAAGGGTTCCTTGCTTACGATGAAAGGGTCTTTCGTTATCTAAAATCAATTCCAGTTTTGGTCCTCTTCTCTTGATCCTGACTGAGTGCCAATAGCCATTTACAAGCACATCGCCAAATTGAATGTTCTGTAAAATACCGATTTGCAATGTTGCTATAACCAGCTAGCAATAAACTGGCTACAAACTGGAAATAAATAGCGTTGCTATGTATGCTTACATGGATGCCATTGCCCAAATTCAGCTCCAGCTCCAACCTACCAGCTACCAGTGACAACTCCATGCGATCAAAGCCATGCTGATTTGAGATGGCGATTAGGCTTCCGTATGGCCTCTTGGCAAAAAACTTCAAAGATACGTCCTCGGCCTGAGATTGGAGAGTGTAGGGTATGATCAGCTTGAGCTTCTGATCTTCATCCTCAAAGCTGATGACATTGAGGGCATCTGAAATTACCGGTGCATTCGTTTTCCACATCTACCGTAGTCATAATCGCTGGATCAAAATGTAGGGTTTTATGGGGTAAACCCGGTCATGTGTTATCATGCCATTCTTTCTGCGTGGATGGCTGGTTGATCCCATCAAAAAACAAGGCCAGATTTACCGCATGATACGCTACTGTATTTTTGTTCTACATATTTTTGCGCTCACTCTCTTCGCAAGTGTTTCCCGTGTACTGCGTCATTGAGCAATCGCAAATGAATCGATTGAATCCGTCGGTGCAAGTGCCGAAGTTCTTGCAAGGCTGCGATGGGCATTGCGGTGGAGAAGTGAGGCAGCCCAGTTTCACTTTCTTGCTGTGCCTCATGCTCAGGTATTCCGACATGTCAGTTACGATGCCGTTGAATGCCAGCTCTTTCAGACAGCCCACATAGCCTCTGGCCAGTGCCACTGACCAGACCGCTGGTGGTACTGTGACCAGAAATTTGGGATGATCCCATGGCAATGCGCCAACGAACACTGGGCCACCTGAAACAATGCGGTGTGGCTAATCAATCAGTCCAACTGCCAGAATGCTATGCCGGATTTGGCTAATTCGTACCTAAATCCAGCCTGGCTGCTTTTCCAGGTGTATTGAATGGTTCAGTGATGTTGTCCACCTTGAGCGTGCCAGATTTGCCCTTCCTGATTAGAGTAACGGTGTGCCAGTTGAGGCCATCGTCCAAGCGCCTGGTTCCAGCGATCACCCGAGTGTGGCCTGAGCCCAGATTCACCGAGAAGTGCAGCCGACCGTAGACCAATTCGAAGGCGACGTAGTCAGATGATGAATTGCCTCCCGCTGCGCTGTTGTACAGAATCAGGCCGTTTCCTTCGTTGGTCTTGAATTTGAAACCTGCATAAACGGCTTTTATGAAAAAAATATGGAAGGTATCCGAAAACAAGGCAATCTGCATGATTACACGACATGATTGCCTACTGATGGATCCAGATTCTCCAGTTTCCCAGCTGGGCATCTTGATGAAGCTGTTGCTGTCCATAAAGGACACTGGCTCAATCTGATTGTTGGTATCCCGACAGTTGAGGGACAAGTTTCCATGTGGCTTGATGAACGAATCTGGATCCGTTCCTTTTTGGATGAGCAGTTGAAGAAAGTCGATGAAAATGTCGGCTTGATACTTGATCTGCAAATGGTCAACTTGGTGCGATGTACATACCCTACGTACGACTGCATGAGCAAAACGACTTCTGAATTTGCCATAATATCCAGAGTTCATTAGATTCCACCTTTGTCATGCAGCCAACGAAATTTGTCGTTTCGAGAATCTGAGGCATGAATTCTGATGGCGGTTTGCCTCCAACATACGTGATCACATTGACAAGCCAGTCGAATGTACCGATGTCCTGTTCTGCTTCAATATGCGCATCATCCACGCTTAGTGACAGCTGCAAAACGCAATTTGTATTTATCACTTGTGTAACCTCACTATTACTGTACAAGTAACTGGCAACCATACCATAGTGTAGGGGATTGAATGTGCAGTATCGAATGGTGGTCAATCAAAATGGTCCAGAGACCATAAGACTAACGTTATACATACGGTAGCTTTTTAGTCGCCAAAACAATGGTTGCCAGTACTTCCCTTCCCACTACACAGCAAAACAGCTAGCAAGGCACACGCTTTGAATGCTATTGAAATCGCTCTTGGCCTGAATCCATTGGTTTATTGCTAACAAGTTTGGCATATATTGCTACTTTAACTACAATACTTTCCATGCATTAAACCCATGCACATGAACTACTTACTATTCTATGTATTTGGGACAGGTAATCGTACATAGGTCAAAGATTGGGGAAAAGACAAAGCAAAAGCAAAGCATGCAACGAGGGAAAGTGCGATGTGGCATGCATGCGGTTGTGGTAAGGCATTGATACAAAGGGTTGAGCCACTGCACACCATTGCCATCAATTGGAAACTTACATGAAGAGAGTTGGAAGCTTCGTTTGAATGCTGCAAGAAAAGCCATCGTAACCTCATGTCAAAACAAATATGTACAGAGAAACTACTGCCATGGCACATTATGGCACATTGCACAACTACTGAAATGCATAGATATTGTGTACATATTTGAGCAACTGTACCGTATTTACCGGTGCATAACCCCCCAATGCATAACCCCCCAATGCATACCCCCATATTGGCAAAACATAAAAAATGCCCAATGCATAACCCCCCCCCCCCTATGCATACCCCCATATGTACTGTACAGTACCTGAACCTACCTATGTAAGCTGGTCATATATGTAGTACCCATAGCCACTCCCACACCAAGCTAAGATGCCTATAAGCCTGCTTGGGGGTGTATTGTACTAGAATAACGCCGTGTTTTGACCTCAATTATGCCCTAACACACGTGCTTTTGACCTAAAAAATATGCCTCTGCGCACCTCTCAAAAACATAAAAAATGCCCCATGCATACCCCCCCCCCAATGCATAACCCCCTATGCATACCCCAATATGGGACCTCTTCATTTTTGCATACCCCCATGGGGCTATGCACCGGTAAATACGGTAGCTGAATGTGTGTTTGTGATTTGGTACAAAATAGGAACAGAACTGTTTGAAGATGTGTCGGAAAAGAAGTGTTGGTGACCAGCTACCAACAGAGTAGAAAGGAATTTTGAAGAAGCTACTGCTTGCCACTTAGCAGAGGCACTACGTACATTTTCACATACAGTACTGTGCATTTGCACTTGAGTCTATTGCCATCAATATTGCAGATAGTGTCATCATTCAACAATATTGAGATATACACTGTGGCTTACAATGTTGAGGCGGCGGTGCAAAGTGAGTAGATGCCACTTATTGTCATTGAAATGGAAGCCAGGATGACCACTGGAAGAAGGAACCTCCAGCTCTCTTGTTCCAGCACCCAAATTTGAGGTTGCCACTGCAGCACCATTACGTAAGGCCAAATGAATATAATCCTAAAACAGCATTAAAGGCAAGGGGGTCCCCTCACATGAAGCTGAGGGCTGGACAACTTTGATCTGCTGGAAAACGATCAACAGTAATAAATAGACGAAAACAAAAGGTACGTACTAAAAAGATAGACAGATGCGTACTTGTTTGTCACCAGCGTAGAAGAGCATGGCATTGGGTCGTCGAGTTTTGAAGTAAACGGAGATTTGCTCCTCTCTTGAATGGATGCCGTTCTGCGTCTTGGTGAAATCAAAACTCAAGTATTCGGACCCAAAGAATGACACCTCCGGTGTTGGAACTTCTGCAAAGAAACAACACCATTTCCGCCGCAGTTATATAGGCCTATATCATTCAAAATGCTAGATTAGTCGGTATAGGTATTCTGCTATGAGAGTTGTCAAATAGATTTTTTTGACTCTTTTGAATTGGAAAGTCCCTCGGTATCTCATGGGCGAAGAAGAGGAGTGATGATTGAAAGTGACTTTTGCGGAAATGAGCTGATTTTCTAGAAATTGGAGAGGTTTGCCATTTGTGTAAACAAAACTTTGATTGTATTGCATGGGGGCTGATGATTAGTTCGAAAATCGAAATCGAATGAATTGGGTCTCAAGTTTCGCCCCGCCGTCATACGCATCATGTTTGTTATGACAGGCTTCCTTATCCCATCGCATGCCCGGGTGAGCCGCGGCTTTCTGCTTGAAAAAGCATTCATTTTGATTGCCTTTGACTTTGTTGCAAATCCCGCCCCTGAACTGCAGTCATGCAATTTATTACAGTAGCCCTTTAACAGCGACAGGGTTATAGTCGCCCCTTTTTGGCGCCACACAATAGTGAATGGCGCATAGAAAAGTTTTGTGACTTTGCAGTTGCGCCGACACCCAATTGACAGTCTATTACTTGTAGCTGACAGCTGGAGCCATATTTGTATAACACGTGATTTTGGTGCTTGGGCAAACCAGCAGGATAACTTACTATAGGAGGTAGGTACACGTACAGTGCGTCATATACGCTTACTGTACAGTAGGCAACGCAATACATACTGTAGCTAGTATTGTATGTACATTGTACATAAAGTACGTACGTACATGCATGCATGCATTCACATAACATACATCATTACTATACCAAACATGCGTGTAAGAAATCCAATTTCTTACCAATTTCACACTTGTCTCCTCTGTAATCCGTCAGGCTACAGTCACACTTGGGACCAGTGTTGGTGCTGTAGCAGATGCCGTTGTGCCGGCAGAGCGAAGGTCGATTGATGCAGAAATCGTCGTCTGTTCCCCGTATGCCGATCGAGTCAATGAGATGTGGCGCTGTGACTCCCTGAGGAATAGTCCTGTACACGAGATTGCGAATGCTTCCAGCAAAATGCCGTATCTGCTTAGTGGCTGGACTGCTTAGCTGTGAGTGCGGCATGTCCTGAGGTATTCCACCAATGAACACATCAGATCGTCTCTCGTATTCCCCAAAGAGGAAGTTGTTCTGTCGCAGGATCATGGTCTCTCGCTCTTGGTCCACTTCCAGCACAGTTTTCTCATAGAACTGGAACAGCTGGACACTGTGCCACTTGCTATCGTTAACTAATGTCTTGATCTCCATCACATGAGCTGCATGCTTCTGCTCCAGCTGGCCAATTCGGAATCTTAATCGCACTCTGCCGTGATAAAGAGACAGTTCGTAGAAGTTGGAGAAGCCTCCGTCATCAGTGTACAGTAACAGGCCAGTGTCCTGTCTGCTTTTTAGCTCGAATGTGATTCGATTCTCCCAGGCGTGATGCCATTTGGGAAAACGAGCATAAGACTCCATGGAGCCTTCCAGGCTGAATGCATCCACAACACTGGTGACTGAGCAATGAGTGAGCAGCAGCAGAAGCAATAGCACTAGTTTCGCACTGGTCCACTGATCCCTGTGCATGATACAGCATCGATCACTGTTGCGCGCTTCGCAACTGTGGCAGTAGTAACTGTTGATGACGACGTTCCAAGGCATGACTTTATTATTTCTCTTCCCTTTGGCGCAGTAAATTCTACACGACTTTCTTCCTTCTCTCTGCGTCAATCAAGTCATTGTGTTATGATTTTGGCTTCCAACCAAGTGCGAAGCAATCTCGCTTGGGCTGTCAATGCCCGTTTGAGTTCATCAATGGAAGGAAGTAGGGAGACAGACTGCAAAGACAAAAAGAACTGGCGCCTTCCTTGTTTCAAAGCAGAACGAATATGAATTGCTGCAGAATTGGGCTGCGATCTTTGTCTTTGCCAGCAGTAGCGGAAGAAGTCAGAAGCCAAATGCAAGGTCGAAAGGAATGCCAGTTTTGATCCATTGCTCTGTCAATCAGGAGAGAAGAAGCCCAGGTCTATTTTTTTATTTCTTGCTTATTATCCATAGCGCACTGCAACAGGGGGGAAAAGCACAAGATTAGCATGAGGTAATTCTCCATGGTAAAATTACAGGCCAGGCTCATCTGTTCTATCAACTGAACTGCGCAGCGTTTGGACCTATCAAAATAGTCAGTTGATCAGACAGAACTGTGCTGCGTACGGTTCTTCCTTTACTGAATATTCATGCGTTTGCATACATACTACACTATATGTGCAATCACTCCAGAAGAAGGCACACAAAGAAAAGTCTTTTCAATATTCGCAGACTATACAAAGCATAGACGCAAAGACGCAATTCTTAGACGGAAGCTGATACTCTAGAAAGGAAGAAAACAGCTTTTCAAGGCTCACCCACAAACGATTACTATAGCTCAAGCTAAGCCCCTGGAATAGCTCCATAAGAAGCATGCACGCAAGCATTCAGCATGAAGCGCAATTTGCTCGCGTGTTACGAGTTACTACAGACAGGGGCAGACTTGTGCCTGCCTACACTACACAACCATCATTGAGCTTGAAAGAAAGCTGAAGGAAGGAACGAGTAAGCGTCAGATGCTTATAATTGGCAAAATGCTTACGCCTAGGGTGAGCGTGATATTTTTTATATTTTCCGGAGTAGGCTCGACTTTCGGAAGTAATAATGGAATAGCCAGCAGGCTAATTATAGCCATAAAGCGCCAAGTGCAATTCATTCAAGCGTGAGAAGAAACAGAAAGAAAAAGCCCAACTTTGTCCATTCGAGACACAATGTGCCTGGTCCTGGTGTACGTAGGTACATGCAGATTATGAAGAGCTGGTTCGTATGACAATTTTATACATGGTGGCCACCAACGCACGACAATGCAGATCACTGTCGTATGCTTTTCCTAAACTCCTGGATATGCATTTTGTGATCATCATGTCTGGAGAAAGCCCTGCGAGGGTCTACGGATGCTAAACCGATTTTGAAAACCCCCTATTTTATTTGATTCAATTAGAATATCCCGTCCATATTTGTATGGATCCATTTCCTTCCTAATTTCCTGGCCATCTTTCATGAAAGGCTTGGCAAAAGCCAAAAATAAATGGTCTATAAAGGGGAGCCAATTTTCTCATAGAAGAAACTGATTGTCTCCTTTTTTCAAAAGACGCCTTCAAGCATGAACAGGGTGCTTTTCAAAAAGAGAAAAGAAAGCCTCAAAAGACCGTCAACTACTAGTACTATTTTTTTGGTTTTCATACAGTATTCTACAGTGGCTGACTCGCTGACTATCCCAAAAATAGCGGTACTACTTTTTTGTTTTATAGCGGAAGTCGTGACTTAGATGAAGTGAGTGAGTAGTTCTGTTTTCAGAAGACGAAGAATCTAAATGAATGAAAGCATGACAAAGAAATACATATACAATACAGTAGCTATATACATAGCTTCCTCAGCGCCATGTTGATAAAAATCTGAAAGATGGGGAGTGATAAGACACGACGTTCGTGAATATAGCAAGGCACGCCTAAAGGTGACAACAACAAAAACAAAAAAAATCCTTCTGTCTAAGTGAATTATGACGGTTTTACCAGAGGCAGTGCTTGGAACGGAACGGAGGAGGAATGTCTAGTCAGCGGGATGGTGCACTACAACTACACGGAAAGTAGTTTCTCGCTAATTTGCTTTTGACTCACAGGAAACTCTTGAAGCAATGAGAATGAGACCAATATCTAATGAGGGAGAGAGGAAAATTTCTTATGCCATTCCTCACTTCCATCCATGCTGAGCTGAACCACTATGCGCTACCATGCATTACAGTACGTATACGTATATGTACGTAGGTTACGTACGTACACGCCTAACTACATACCTTAACGTAAGTAATAGGACACTGAAGAAGTAGACGCAAAGTTACATTGTGAGCACACCACACGAAATGCTTGATACTATATTTTAGCTTACATGGGAATGCTCTCATGCGTAGTGAGCACTACTCATTTCTATTTTATGAGCTTCCTTTTTGACGACATAACAGGGAGACGGAGTGAGAGAAGTGAAACTTTCAAGAGGAATAGAAAGTTTATCAAGATTGTTCCTTGCCTCAGACGTCCTTTCCTTTCTCGCTTCATCTTGAAGCCCAGGCATAAATCCATAAATGGGCAGAGGCATCCCGTACAAAAAATCAATTGGGGGTCCAGTAGTGGCGGGATATTGTGTGTGATGCCACACAGGCACAAGGAGAGAGAACTTTGCCAAAGTACGCCGCCTTGGGATAAAACCCTTCTTTAGGCGCCGCCCCTTAATTTTTCATGTTTTATCGGGAGCTCCATGAATAAAATTTTATTTCACCGATAACGACAAGCAATGTTGCAGTGACATCGTTTACCCTTTCCGCACACACGTTACCGTATGCATGAGCTTTGATAGCAGAAAACTGATGCCCAAGGGTAGAAAGTGCTCAAATGCCCATATGTACGTACTAAAGTACTGTACGTGCTGTACGTAGCTCGTAGCTACTGTATAGCTTGTGAAATAGCGCCAATATGTTGCGGCCACGTCCGTCAAAGTTAACGAGCGTGAGCTATCACAGAAAAGAAACGTGTTTTTCTCCAAGTTTGGTCGTCGAGCCAGACGTTTGGATGTTTTTTCATTATGGGGAATCCACGTCATTCCCCCTCGCCCCATGAGAAGAGATGAGAAGAAGAAGCACCAAAAGGAAAAGAATGGCGGAATCAGACAGTTAGGGAAGCAAGGGCGCATTTCCGACTGGTAGAAAAGGAAGAAGCACCAACCAACCAACTAAGAGTCGAGGCTCGTTTAGGCGTCGTTTCAAGACACCCATAAACCGGCACGCTACCACCCACTAGGAGCGGACTCCAGGCTCATCAAAGAAAACGCGACTTTTTAAACGAGGCCCAT
>JASAMW010000413.1:0-17970 GCA_030247985.1 Epsilonema sp. ZAB3_2
GATAGAGTCAGCTGTCCACAAGTAATTTTCCAACCATGCGCAAAAATTCATGGAATAAATACCTCGTAGCTCAGCAGCAACGCGATAATCATGTACGTTTGTACGTGTAGGTGCAGTGCATAAAGCTCATTCCTCAGAGGAAAGGCAAGATCCGGTTGGGAGACATGAATAATCATTCACGATTACTTATTCTGTATTGGTATAGTGTATTGTGGAAGGGCTTGACGACATTCCATGACATGATGAATAGCTGACAACAAAAAACATACAGTGGGGCTAAGAGAAGGGCCAACGAAAGAACAATACCACAACGTCTGCCGGTTACGTACCTACAATACCATACCATGGTACGACACATAACAAAGGACGGTTGACGGTGAATGAGTGATAGATATTATGCATTGTTAAAATTAATAGTGGTTCATGTCTCGGTCCACGTGTCATGTGCATGTCAGGTGCCAAGCTAAGTCTTGTCATGATCCATTCCGGACCCATCGAAAAGATTTGCAGCAAATAATATTAGATGAAGAGTCACTAAATTTATAAACGACACGACATAGCTTCCTCACTATTTTTAGCGTCACTATAAACGATGTGGCGTTTATAAAGTCTTTATAAAGTTAGATGAATTTGGTATTTATAAAGTTAGATGAATTTATAAAGTTAGATGAATTAGATGAATTTATAAAGTTAGATGAATTTATAAAGTTAGATGAATTTATAAAGTTAGATGAATTTATAAAGTTAGATGAATTTAGACCATTATATAAAGTTAGATGAATTTATAAAGAACAGCATTTTCAATAAGGATCATTAAGAACTGTGAATATGTGTGATGTAAAAGGGCAGAGTGATGCATGATTATTGCCACCTGACGGGCTAAGGCTGAGGCTGGAGTTATTACCTAGAATGCCATACCTTAAGCCTAAGCCTCAGCCTTGGCCTAAAGTTTTGAAGTGCAAGCCACTGCACGACATCTGTGCCATTCACACAACTTCAGGAAGAGAGGTGAGGTGAGAGAGAGAGAGAGAGTAAAGAAAAGGAAGAATTTGGCTCGACTCTGGAGGAATTTGGAAGACGAAATGGCTCCAACGGAAGGCGTAGATGACCTTTTTGAGGTGAAGAATGCCTTCTACCTCGGCAACTATCAACAGTGCATCTCGGAGTGTCAGAAATCTCGACCTAAAAGCGAAGAGAGCCAATTACTACGCGACGCCTTCCTCTATCGCTCCTACATTGCCTTGAAGAAGTTCTCCATTCCCATCGAGGAGATCAACATCAACTCTCCGGCTGGCTTGCAGGCTGTGAAAATGTGAACGTGTCAAAATGTCTGTAATGAACAACATATTTTTGAGTCGAGTCATATCCTGCATAGAAATAACACAGTCAGTTTGTTCCCCCGCGTCCCCATATATTTTCCATCTTGGAAAATATACCAACAATGGTTAGCAGCAACGATGGAAAGTTATTGTGAACGGCAGAGCCAGCTCTGGGCACAAATGGGCAGAAGGCTTTTTGGGTGGCCTTGTTTGTATTTATTAGCCAAGGCTTCAACTTAGATGTGTACAAAATTTTAGCTTCGTAGACCCAGTGGAAGGTGCTCAAACACCGTCTTTCTCCGGCGGTCAAAAACGAGGGTTTTTCGCACTGGTAGTGCCGATTTAGGGGGTCTTTTGTGCATGGTCCAGGATAAAATTAGTCTTGTAATAAAAAAAGAGGTCCCAAAATGCTAGGAAATGTGTATCTTATGCATTATCCTCAGTGCCACCATAGCAAACGGATGGAACAGGGTATCTTGAAAAGTTAAGACCACACTTTTTCCCCATACTGAAGAAAAACGTTGATTTTGAGTTTCGAGATTCAAACTGTCGCAACTTCCGAAGTATGTGGAGAAAATAGTTGAAATTTTGTACACATCTAAGTTGAAGCCTTGGCTACTAAATAAAAAAAACCGCATAAAAATCCAACCTTTAATTCCAGAGTTACATGCACGGAAAAGTGTTCGGTTTATTATGAGACACTCTGTATAGTACCCCATCCTCTTGGTCTCACTGATTGTCAAACGTTGTCGTCTCTTTCGCTTACCTACCTGCGCATTTCCAGCGTGTTTTTGCCGTTGAGATGCGTCCTCCTTGCCGCTGAACCTGGGAACAAGGTAGAACATGTACATGAGCGCTACCCAACTGACTAAGATTAGGACTGCGGCTTCACAGCAGTAAAAAGCAGCCGATCGAATACAGTGACAGCAAGTGCCATTTGTGCGACACGATCCGACGATTTCCTCATTCTTGGCACATGGTAGAACTTGGTTAGGGTGCTTTTGACGAGGTGAGGCGACAAAATACTGAGGAATCCTCACTGAATTTTGACACGTGCTTGAGTGCTCCAATGGTTCCATGAATATATTGTATTATGTAACAAGCGAAAATATTTTTCCATCGTTTCCTTGGGAAAAACTTTCAGAATTATGTTCTTTTCGGGAAGCGGAAGAAATCTAATCAGCAAATTTTATTGCTTCTTCTAAAGCTGTCAGAGGGTTCTTGCCTGTGGTTTGCGTTTGCGCATGTTTTTGGAGCATTGGCGCGTGGCGGTGCCATGACATCAAATTTCTCATTAACTTCACTGCTTCTGTACTTTTTTAGTAGGCCTACAGCGGTGTGTACTGTGTAGTGTGTACATGAAGCTGTTTACTGTTTCCTATAGCCGTACCCAACCCAATCATCCATTACAGACAACAGAGTCAAATTGCACACGTATTTCCTTACTGGTCTTTGGCGAGACTTCCACGTTGTTCATCTACAATTGATTTGATGCCGTTTTGAAGATACAAAGCTCCGCAATTCAAACAGAATCTACTTCCTTTTGGCACTTGAGTTTGGCACTGAGGGCAGGCAGAATCTGATTCTTTGAGTTGCTGGAAACAACCCACATATTGATTGATACATAAGTATACATACATACTCACGTACGCACGTACGTGTACTCACGTACGCACTACAGTAGTATCAAGAATAATATAATCAAACAAGAATGAAACACTTCACGCAAAAACACGGTCCAACCCTGCCGCATTTTGACTCGATTACAATAGTCGATGATTACAATAGTCGATGATTACAATCATCGAACATTGATTAGAATAGTCGATGATTACAATGAACGATCGTTGATTGTTGTAATCATCGATGATTACAATCAACGAAAGTGCATTACAATCAATCCCTCTATTCCAATCAAGGTTTTGTCTATTGCGAAATCCTATAAAACAATGTACTTTCGTGCATTAGAATCAACGTTCCTTTATTACAATAGCTTTTAGTGCAAAAGAATACACTTTCATGCATTAGAATAGCAGTTCCATGATATAAATAAAGCATGCATTGCATTGTAATCATCGAAAGTTGATTTAGAATAGAGGGATTGATTGTAATGCACTTTCGTTGATTGTAATCATCGATGATTACAATCAACGATCGTGCATTGTAATCATCGACTATTCTAATCAACTTTCGATGATTGTAATCATCGATTATTGTAATCATCGACTATTGTAATCGAGTCAAAATGCGGCAGGGTTGGACCGTTTTTTGCGTGAAGTGTTTCATTCTTGCTAGCTTATATTATTCTTGGTAGTATGGAGTGTATTTGTTTTTTTCATGTAACTGAACTCTACTTTTCTTCCACAAGAGCCGCAAAACGACGCATCCTTCGGGTTGAAATTTTTACAAAATGCGCACTTCTTTGTCGCAGGATTGGAGGTGATCGCAAGATCCACCTGCAACTTAGTCAACGTGGGTCCGTCAGTCTAACGAAAAAGCATAGTGGTCAGGCTTAAGTGTTAACAAACAGGATCAGATCCTGAAGAATATTGCCTCTGGTCTTTCGAATTGCTTACCTGCTGAGCGGAAATACGGTCGTGACTTTGATTTGGCGTCTTCGGTGCGTGGCACATTGAGCAACTCTCAGCCAGCTTCACAAAAGCTTTGCAGTTCAAACAAGTTCCCATCTGAAGAACCATAAAAAAAGCAAAAGGCAAAAAAATCAATTGAAATTTTTATATAAATTTTGTAAAAAATATCTGTAAAAATAAATTTTTTTCTAACTTTTAGAAATCCTACTGAATATTACCACATAGTTCTTACCGTTTTGCTGCCGTTTTGTGCAGCTGCCGCTTGTCGTCTTCTGCGCGCCAATCCAGGTGACGGCCGCCCCTGCATATCCGGAAACACATTGCCGCATTCCGAACAGTACTTTGACATCCCGTACTTTGAACGCGGAGCGCAACATTTGGTACAGCTAAAATACAGGTAAACAAGGTAAAATACCGTATTGGGTCTTTCAAATGAGCTATCATCTATCAAATGAGCTATCAAATGAGCTTTCAAATTGAGGTATCATCGTCATTTCCTGACCAGCGGCAAGTTAGAAAACCTTAGGTGTCCGGGTTTACCCCATAGTAACCTACATGTTTACATGAGTGCTGACGCCAAGAAGACGCTGCTTTTTATGGATGCCACAGAACGCGACGAGTTGTTCACAGCCCCGGGCAAATTACTCAGACTGTTGGCGGCTCGAACTCCCGAAATTGACGTCGGTTTTCGGAACATCCGTCCGTGAAGCAATTGAGCAGTTTTTAGCGAAATATGCTGCTGAAAATGACAACTCTGTACGGTATGCAGTGTTGCTAGTAAAACTGACCACAACGTTTTCTATAGGACCTAACCTAGTATGCGTATGTATGCTCGTATCAAGCGCCCTGCCATTGTATGTATGTACGTACGTAGGTATTGGTACTATGTATGTACGGTAATACGTGTACATACAATACGTACATACATACGTACTTTAGCGGGAGCTGAAAATCCGTTATTATTCTGGAAGGGAGTAGCAGAGCGTGGTTTGATTTGGTAGTGTCTTGTGACCAGGCGACTTTCGCGAAGTCCATCCCTTCAAGAACAAATTATCTATATTTTATTCTGTTTATTATTCCTTTATTTTTATTTATGTAGGCTATTTATTTATTTATTTTATTCTATTTATGGTATTTACTTTTCTACTTATTTATTTATTTGTTTTATAAATCCATTCGGGCACAATTATTACAAGGTAACAGCAATCGCTTTGATCGTAACCCGCTCCTTTCCCGGTGGCAGTGAAAATGGCGCTTTGTATTTGAAAGTGTGATGGCCCCTGCCAACGCCAGCAAATGGTTCCGGTTGTGTTCCATCAAGCGTAAAATAGACCTCGGTCCCTGGCGTTTCTAAAACAAAATGATTTTCATAAAAGAACAATAGTAAAGGGGAGGGGTTATGCATGTACTGTAGCGGAGCAATGTAAGTACATTATATGATAAAGTTGATGTACGGTACCAATGGGTCAGACCAGAATAAAGAGAGATGGGGAAACATTACCGGCCAGCAAATTCCATTTCGAAGTACGTAAGTATATGCACAGAGTCTGACTTTCGCGGGGTATGTATGTACGGCTTTCGCGGGGTATGGTAAACCCGGCCACCTAAGCTTCAGTGCTGCATGCATATCTCAGCAAGCAACCAACGTGCCGATTGAGATAAAGCACAGATTAGCAATCGATTGCTTGATCTCTCCTTTGTCAAATGAGTTACATGGGTTTCATCATTTGCTGAAACAGCCAGTTCACAGGCGCTTAGGCGGTTGGGTTTACTCCATATTGATCTGACTCCTCATTACTACGGTACCATACCTGATTTTAGCTCGATTTTTGTATCCGGTTCTAGCCAACTTCTCAAAGTTCCTTCCTGGCTTGGTGCTTGCAGTGGGACGATGTTTGGAACAGCGATACTGCCTGCCGACATTTTCTTTTTAGTTACTCGACTCAGAGTACACTACATTACGTAGAAGTACTCACGTAAACACAGACAGATAGTAGGTAGTTGGTACGTAGGCCAATTGATGTCCTCCATATACGGTCAAGTTGA
Organism: Epsilonema sp. ZAB3_2; assembly: GCA_030247985.1. Classification (NCBI taxonomy): domain Eukaryota; kingdom Metazoa; phylum Nematoda; class Chromadorea; order Desmodorida; family Epsilonematidae; genus Epsilonema; species Epsilonema sp. ZAB3_2. Next base: position 5,957 of record JASAMW010000413.1, read on the forward strand.
TCGATTCCTTTCCTTGGATAGTATAACGGCCATTTTGTTTGGCTCTTGGAACCTTACTGCTCGTTGCTGAAAACTCTCGAAGCTTTGAGGTGCTTAGCAACAAGAAAAATTTGAACCGAATGCTCACGAAGGAGTGCTTTGAAACCGTGACTGTATTCTACATTCGGTTCGTAGTACTACGTACCACGGTACGTACGTACTACTTGAGCACGTGGCGTCTAACACCAGTGTGATCATGTACTGTCAAGAGTCTTGGTATGCCGTATCGTATACGTTCACATGGGGTAGCTAGGAGGACAACAGTGTACGTGTACTAACACAACACATTGGTACAAATTGTAAGCCTCTGCACCAGCTGGGCAATAAATATATTTACTTACAATTTAGCAATATAGATTTGCACAAAAAAGTTATCACCAGAAGCTTAAATTGATTAGTACACGTAAAAATTAACACCATACTCGTAAAGGTAATATGTACCAAAAATAAATGAGTATCACATGAGACCATGTACCGTGGGTACTTTACCATTTGCAACTAAAACGCAGTAATGATAACCCCTATCTCACCCATAAGAAACGCATATGCACAGTGTGTAGGTACATAAGTACGTACAGTACAATAAATGTATACGCGCAAAATTCTTTACATTAGACGAAAAGCATAACACAGAGGGCAGCTAAATTTTTGATTATTATTGCATTTAGAAGATTGACATTGTGGCCTTTTCTTCAAGCGTAGACGACAAGGCTACTGGGATTCGCCCTTGAAAAAGCCTTTCACAGCCTGTCGCGTTGCGTTTCACTTCAATCAACAAAGATTACAGGTGGATTTGCAGTTTCTCTTGAAGAAATTTCGGCCACAATCCAGCCACCCCCACCGCTTCCAACTGTCACATCTCTGACTTCGGTTGTTACAGGGTGGCTTGGTTGTCGCTGCCACCCCCGACTCATCGACGTCGTCGCATTGGTTACAGGTGTTTCGACAATTTCTCGCCACGCTTCGGGTGTCACAGCCGAAAAAGCGAGTCATGACCGAGCAGAAAAAGTTGCCCCAGGCGTTGCTGCAGTGGGTCGGCTCCACGCGTGGACTTCTGGTCGATGTCACGGGTCGATTGGGCGCGCGAGTTGAAGATTCACCACCGCCGCCTGTATCCCTGCAGCCGTAGAGTCGGTTAATCTTGTCCACATCTTTGGAACTGAAGCCGGCTCTCTGCCCCATTTGACTGTTGCCGCCCGCTTGTTTGGCGTTCAGAGTCGGGCTGCGACCGTTCTTCGAGAACGCGTAACGCCCGTAGTGCATGATGGAGCGATAGTCGTAGCCTGAAAAGGCAAAATAGGTAGTGTACCCTATGTACCTACGTAACGTACTACGTAGGTAAACGAAAGTACTGTATGTTTCGCATTATCGCATGAGATGGGCATGGGCCACAACTTTCCCGTTGAAAATTTAGAAAATTATTGACACGTTATTCATTATTGTCCATTACATGATATTGTAAATTGCTATTATTCTTCGTCCCCGATAAGTAGGGTATGTCAATCAATAGCCAAAGCCTATCTATGTCCATTGCCTATGTCCTCCCCAAAGCATAAGCCTAAGCCTAAGCCTACCAAGCCTAAGCCTAAGCCTAAGCCTAAGCCTAAGCCTAAGCCTAAGCCTAAGCCTGAGCTGAGCCAAAGCCTAAGCCTAAGCCTAAGCCTAAGCCTAAGCCTAAGCCTGGGCAATGCCTAAACCTATGCAAAGCATCTGTATGTACACAGCGTATACTATACACCACATTTCACCGTAACATTCACATTTAGGAAAGACGGACGAATTTTCCCCGACTTACCGACTCCTTGATCCATCGTGCTGCGTTTGTAGAACTGCGCGTCAGCTCCCGAGGCGATATTCTGCCACAGAATCTCCACGTATCGATCTCTGTCGGATCGAGATTGCTCGTGAAAGAAGCCTACGGCATGCATGATCTCGTGAATGATCGTGCCCCGTCCCAGGCAGTTGCTGTCCAACGAGATGGATTGCCGTCCGCCCACCCGGCCGACCATGGACGAACAGCCGGCCCCTCGCGTAAAGTAGACGTAGCTGGAGTGCGACGAGCGCTGGACGAACTTCAAACAGGTGCGACGTTCGAACTCGCGAATGGCGCCTAAGATCGCGTCGCGCGCGTAGCTGCCGTGAGAGCTGGAGATCGAGTAGGGCACCTGAAACATCAACTACATCAGTTCACCCGCTACTGTATGTAGGGCACCTGAAACATCAACTACGTCAGTTCACCCGCTATGCGTATTCGTGATATCAAAAATTATCTCTGCATTTCCACGTCTTCACACTCACTTTCCTTATTTTCAAGGTTACACACTATTTCCCGTTACATACAATACAGCAAGATTTGCACCTGAGTAATGTTCATTCATTGACCGAATTGTTCCTGACTGATTATCCCGCACTATGTATGTACGTATGTACATACTGTACGTATGTAGTGTATGTCCACACTGCTGTGCCACACTACTCACTGTCACTATTGTAATTGTATGCACAGTAACTTACCTGATCATTCGACCACCGATACGACGACGATCTAATGGCTGACATGGCAAGATGCTGGCCGTTTTTCACTTGCGTCCCGGCCAAAGTTGAAGCCACTCCCGTGATGTCACCTTCCACTGCGTTTGGGTCCGTGGATTTTGGATCTACATCTTCCTTCGGCACCCCGCATTCCTTGGCCAAATCAACCTCCTTAAAGCTGTCGCCCTTCTGCACCTTTTCGTCGTCAGAAACTTCCACTTCTTTCTCTGGACCTTCGTTGACTAACTGAAAAAAGTCAGAGGTGAAGCATCACTACGTACTTGTCAAGTTGAAACCGAAACACTACAAAAGCTACCGTAATCCAGGATAGTTTATAATATTCGTTTTACCTGACTACAAGCGGGATGTTTCGCCCTTGCGAAAGCTGTGCAAATCGTCAAGAAAATTAGGCAAATAGCTGTCATTGTTATCCATGAGGTTTGATTTCCAGCCGCCATTTTTTGTCAGCAAATCCAATAAATACGAGCTGAGCAGAGTTCACGAATAAAAAAATACCACAAAAATATTTTTCCAAAATTTCTCGACTTTCTCTTGAACAGATAAACGACGGCAGTGAGTGAGAGTGAAACAAGTTTTTCGCCGGCTAACGGTGGGTGAGCTCAACTTTAAAAAATTGCGTCATGGTCGCCCTTTGCTACTATTGTTGGTGGAACAAACAGCCACATTTTTATAACTGGGTAAATCTCGTTCAATGATCGTGGCACAAAAGGATACGTAGGTAGCTTGTTGTAGGCTGTATGAGTGCTAGTACGTGGCTTTGTTGATGACTGTGTCTCCCTGGAAACGCCATCAACCGCCGACCAGATATGAGTCAGCTGTCCACAGTAATTTTCCAACCATGCGCAAAAATTCATGGAATAAATACCTCGTAGCTCAGCAGCAACGCATAATCATGTATGTTTGTACGTGTAGGTGCAGTGCATAAAGCTCATTCCTCAGAGGAAAGGCAAGATCCGGTTGGGAGACATGAATAATCATTACGATTACTTATTCTGTATTGGTATAGTGTATTGTGGAAGGGCTTGACGACATTCCATGACATGATGAATAGCTGACAACCAAAAAAACATACAGTGGGGCTAAGAGAAGGGCCAACGAAAGAACAATACCACAACGTCTGCCGGTTACGTACCTACGATACCATACCATGGTACGACACATAACAAAGGACGGTTGACGGTGAATGATGATAGATATTATGCATTGTTAAAATTAATAGTGGTTCATGTCTCGGTCCACGTGTCATGTGCATGTCAGGTGCCAAGCTAAGTCTTGTCACATAGATCCATTCCGGACCCATCGAAAAGATTTGCAGCAAACTGTGATCTGTCCCGCAGCGAATGAAGAATTACGGTTGGAAAAACGAAGAAGACGACGCAACCGTATTGTCGTTGTTTTCGTTTTTCCTACCGTAATTTTTCGTCGCTGCGAGACGGTCGACGGATATAACAGTTTGCTGCAGATCTTTTCTATGGGTCAAGGGTAGATTTGAACTAAGTCTTGTTGTCGCGGAAACAGAAAACAAAAGTTTTCGGTAATAACTAATACGCAACCAAAACAACCAACAACCAAAACACCCAAATCGCACCCAACGTGGACTTCTTGAAAATAGGATCTGCCTAAATGGCGCATACAAACAAAGTGGCGCAACAGACATTGTCGAAACAACAAATGGGTCCAGTAGCATGAAAATATTTGAACCAGCGTTTGCAATAGGGTAGTACGGGGTAATTTGGAATATCTACTATGTCAGTGCAAAAGGACCCAGGGAGCTGGGTGGTGCATGGTAATATCTACTTTGCACAGGCACATGGACAGGCTAAGGCTGAGGCTGAGGTCTACCCCTCTGAATCCAATACCTAAGCCCTAAGCCTAAGCCTCAGCCTGAGCTGAAGTCTGCCCAAGCGCCTGCGCAAGACATATATTGCCATTCACCACCAAGCTCTCAGTGCCCAGTAACTTCAACACCTGGAATTGCATTCATATTTTCTATGCTAATTCATGCTATTTTGTTTGAACATTGGAAGTTTTCCATTTTTTCTGTCACTCTAGACTACACTACTGCTACTGCATGTGTTGGACCAACTGTCCCCACACTACCCCACAATTTTGATAAGGGCATATTGATTGATTGATCATGGTTTGATTGATTGCACTCGCAACGCAACTAGTGTGTCATTTAGGCGGAGCTATTTTTTAGGAAGTCCACGTTGGTTGTTTTGGTTGTTGGTTGTTTTGGTTGCGTATTAGTTAATACCAAGTTTTCAAGGAAAAGAATAGAAGAGAGGTGAGGTGAGAGAGAGAGAGAGAGTAAAGAAAAGGAAGAATTTGGCTCGACTCTGGAGGAATTTGGAAGACGAAATGGCTCCAACGGAAGGCGTAGATGACCTTTTTGAGGTGAAGAATGCCTTCTACCTCGGCAACTATCAACAGTGCATCTCGGAGTGTCAGAAATCTCGACCTAAAAGCGAAGAGAGCCAATTACTACGCGACGCCTTCCTCTATCGCTCCTACATTGCCTTGAAGAAGTTCTCCATTCCCATCGAGGAGATCAACATCAACTCTCCGGCTGGCTTGCAGGCTGTGAAAATGTTTGCAGAATACATGAGTGCAAACGAACACAAGAAGTAGGTAGTCGGCCTGCTATTGTTAGGCCGTGTATTGCATGTATGTGCAATTACAGTATGATGCTATTGTCGATCCACTTATGCCGCGTTCACCATTCATCCGTGCGTCCGACGTATCTAGGAGTACATGGCTCCACAAACAACCCTGTATTCCTAGATACGTCGGATGTACGGACTTATGGTGAACGCGGCATGAGGGAACACTCGTAGCTAGATTTCTGTGTAGTTGTGAACGGTTTTTGCGTAAAATACCTAAGTAAGTGTGGTCCTTATCGCGTGGGATTTTATAAGTGATGCCGGCCAACGGGGCGAGTGTGTTTGTGTGGTAATAAGTGCTGCTTCTTTGCTTCGCAGTTCGCAATGTGCTTTCACGTATTTGGAAAGCTAAAGGCAGTATTTATTACTGCGCAAACAAACGCGCGCGCTGTACCGTAATCACGAAGTTATGTAAGTGATCCCTGTCCACTTGTAGGACCACGCTTATTTGAGCAATTCTTTCTACAACTTCAAGAATCTGCGTTATTTAGACCTTTGCCTACAAGTTTACCTAGTTCTGTTTTACCATTAGTGGGCTACGCACGTGGTGAGTAAACTCACGGGGAATTCCCCGTAAGTATGCGATGAAGCATAGGGAGTCCGGTGAAATCACCGTGAGTTTGAAACTCACCGTCGTGTGAACACATGAGAAAAATTTTGCGCTTGGGAGCAAGTGAGAATGTTCTACACGAAAAATAAAAGTCGAAGTTCAACTCGAAGATTGAATTCACCGTGAGTTTACTCACCACGTGTGTGGCGCGCTATTATTTGAACAGTCTTACAGTTGATGCATTATTTGGGTTTTTGTAGGAGAGATATTGTTGCCAAACTTGATGAAACGGCACAAGCTGGCGTGGACGCATCGAACTTCTTGTTCTTCTTGATGGGGGCACTGATTTATTCACAGGAAGAGGTAGTCTTGCCCATTGTTTTATGGTGTATCATACTAAACCTAACCGCCTGCATTATGTATGTATGTATGTATGTATGTATGTATGTATGTATGTATGTATGTATGTATGTATGTATGTATGTATGTATGTATGTATGTATGTATGTATGTATGTATGTATGTATGTATGTATGTATGTATGTATGTATGTATGTATGTACCATGGCGTTGTTTGTATTTGGGATGTAGGGTACTGTGGGGTAAACCTGGCCACCTACGCTTCTGTTCTTTTAACACTTTCTGTTCCAGCAAATGGTGAACCAAATAGCTCATTTGGAACAGGAGAGTTAGAGGAATCGATTGATATATTTATCTCAATCGGTCCATTGGCTGCTGAGATGTGCAGCCCTGAAACTAACTGGCCGGATTTTCAAATGGCCGGGTTTACCCCATAGTACCCTAAGTTTTGAGCTGGAATCTGACTTTGTAGTTTTTTCCAGAATTTTGATTCCGCTCTGCGTTTGTTGCATCAATCTGATGAGTTGGAATGTTCTGCATTGGCCATTCAGTGCTTACTCAAGCTGGATAGAGTCGACTTAGCCTTGTAATAATTGTGCTCTTAGCCCGTCCTGCGTAGTTTACACATACTCCTACAGAATAAGGAGTACATGAAGCACCGGCAGAAATCCACGTTTGCGTTTCTGTTATACGCAGCACAAGCTAAGTACCATATGCATATAGTGAATTCTCCCTAGCCGGACTGGTCATACGTAGGTTGGGGTCGGATGTCTGTTGTAAGGAAAACATTCTTTTTCACTCTTTGTTTACAGGAAAGAGTTGAAGAAACTTCATGATAAAGACGAGGATTCAACAGTGACGCAATTGGCTACTGCATGGACAAATCTAGCCGTGGTAATGCTTTTCTTATGGAATCTTGATTATTTACACCAAGAGCCCTTGTTTACACCTTATACCTATCCAGTATCCGTTGATCCTATGGTTGACATCAGTTGTGCGTACAACCACCTCTGGTCCTTTGACAGACACACACGTGCGGTATGTACTTTTCAAGACGTTGTACATTGTATTGACCAGTTGCGCTAAGCCTTGGGTGGTCGCTAGGTGGCTCGCGGTATTAAGTGAAAAGTTTAGATCGGATCTGACGGTTTGTTGTCTTTTCTTCTGTTCTCTCGCTCCTTTTCCACTCCCAGATGACTGAACGACGTCGACGTTCCCCCTTTCCAGCACCGATCTAAACTGGTCACTAAATACCGCGGGGTCGGCCAAGTCTTAGCGCAACTGGTCAATACAGCCGTGATTGCTCTTTCTCAGGGCAAAGAGAAGCTGCAAGACGCCTACTACATCTACCAGGAGATGATGGACAAACACGGGGAAAACTGTTATCTCTTGGTGTCCCAGTCTGCCTGCCTCATCATGCAACAGAAGTACAGTCAGGCGGAGAGTCTACTGCTAGACGCCTTGCAGCGCGACCCAAATGACCCCGAGGCACTGATCAATATGGTGACTGTCAGCCAATATTTGGGGAAACCCTGGGAGGTAAGTTATGTAGAAGGTACTGATGGGGTAAATCCGGCCACCTAAACTCCTGTGAACTTGCTAGTTCCAGGAATCTACAGGGTGTATCAGAAGTAACTCTCCGGATGTTTGTGCTTATATCTTCACAACGGAGTGCCACATTCAAATGCGGTTTTTTGCGTTGAATAGCCAAGGCTTCAACGTTGATGCAGCCAAAATTTCAGCTTTCTAGGCCAACAGGAAACGGCTCAAACAGCTCGATTTGCAAAGCGTCAATTTTCACACATTTTTGCAAGCGGCCAGGTACAGATCGGCTCCAGTTTTTCTCTCCCCAGTTTACCTAACCCAGTTCTCGCCTCAGTTTCCCTTCCGGAGTTTTTCTCTCCCCAGATTTTATCTGGAGCACAAGTTTCGGCAGAGTTTTCCACCTCCGTGCCACTTTCTTGCAGATTCGAACTTGGCAAACAGTGTTACAGCCAAAATTCGGTCATCCAAGCTTTTCCTTGGGACGCTGAAGCCATGGTGATCAAATTGACGCCTAACTTCGACAAGGTTGCTCAAAAATGCATAAAAATTAGCGTGGAATGGTGAACAGACTTGAAAGTGCGAGAAAAAACGAAAATGGCAAATTCGTTGCCCCGCCTCAGTGCCCTGCCTCCGTTTTGCGCCAAAAAAGGCGCTGCAAATTTGACCGCTTACAGCGCCATGACAAGACAACCTAGGAAGCTAAAATTTGGGCTGCATCAACGTTGAAGCCTTGGCTATTCAACCCAAAAAACCGCATTTGAATGTGGCACTCCGTTGTGAAGATATAAGCACAAACATCCGGAGAGTTACTTCTGATACACCCTGTATTGATATCATACTTGTCTCAATCGGGCATGAGCGCTGAGATCATGCAGACCACCTGAAGCTTGTTTAGGTGGCCGGATTTTTGGGGTACACCCACCCGTAAAGTTTCAGAGATAGCAGAAAAACTGCAGAAATGAACATTTCGATGTAAAAGTATTGCCTGTTCCGATAGGTATGTTGTTTGCTTGCATTCTTGTAGCAATGCAACCGTTACCTGAGTCAACTGAAAGAAGGCCATCCGTTGCATCCTTGGGCCAAGGATTTCCAAGCAAAAGAGAAGCTGTTCGACAGAATCGCACAAGACACTTCTGCATAGCCCTAAACGACCCATGTAGAGAAAAACAGCAAGGGTGTCATTCCAAGAGGATATATAGGCACATTATTATGTATGAAGGTATGGAGTAACACTTCTGAGAGGTTTTTCTGTTTTGTGAATGTTAGGTGAGGTTGCATGTCACATTATGTGATAGCAGGATATTGGTCGGTCTATTCTATTTACCATAATATTGGATCCGGGCGTGGTATGTGCAACATTCTTGGGTTTTTATGTGTTTTTTTACTGCTGATCGAAAAACGAAACCACAACAAAAACGGTGGAACATGACTGTTAGTTGGTTGGTTTGGTTTACTGTAAAGCTCTGAATTTACCCCAACTCATTCAAACAGCCTCAAGAAGGTGTTCCTCTCTTGTCTCAACTCGCCACCCCAATTTTTCTCGCGTTGGGCTATATTCAAAATCAAAGTCAAAGCTTTACAGACATCTCAGTTAATAGTTAGTTAGTCGCCATCCCAAAGTTTCTTGGTTAGTTTTTCTGTCCGTTGTTTCTTCTTCTGCTCCTCTGGACTTGTCTCCGCCTCCTCAACTTCCTCTTCTACTTGTTCTTCCTCAATTTCCCCTTCCTCATATTCGTCATACTCGTACATATCGTCGTCTTTGTTCTTTGCATGTGCTTGTACGTGGCCCGGGTCTGCATTAAAAGTGCCCGCCTCCATTTTCTTCTGCTCGTCTCTCTCGCGCATTCGCTGGGCCAATGGTGTATCCCCGGCATAGACGCCCATCTGGAAACATAGGGTACTGTGGGGTAAACCCGGACACCTAAGCTTTTGCTTATGAACTTGCCGCTTCAGCAAATGACGAACGTGGTAGCTCATTTTGAAAGAGGAAACTTCAAGGAATCGATTGGTAGAATACTTGTCTCAATCGGTCTTACAGTTACTGAGTGAGATATACACTATGTGTCCGGGTTTACAAGGCTTGGGACAAAGATTGAATACATCGGACGTACGAAGTATTACGTAGCTTCTGCTCTGAACGTGGTACAATGATGAAGTATTCACTACTTGCGCTAAGAATTATGGGTCGCGAGCTGACCCCTGTTTTTCTGTGCTTTTTATCGGTGTCAGCGGGGTCGCTGATAGAAAACGCACTGAAAAAGAGAGGAACGCGTCAGCTCGCGACCAAAATAAAAAAACCTCCCAGGATTCTTAGCGCAAGTAGCGAATACGCACAGCTTACCGCTTGTTCAGTGCCGTAAATAGCCCCACGCACAGCAGCTTCTTCCGCGGCGAAGTAGGCTGCCTGTTTGGCGATCTTCTTTGCCGCGACTTTGCCTCCCTTCTGAGCTCCTTTCTTAGCCGCTGCCTGAGCTCCTTTTTTAGCTGCAACTTGAGCACCTTTTTTAGCCGCTGCCTGAGCTCCCTTCTTCGCTGCAACTTGCGCACCCTTTTTCGCTACGACTTGCGCCCCTTTTGTAGCACCTTTCTTCGCTGCCACCTGACCTCCTTTTTTGGCTGCAGTCTTGCACATAGCCCGCCCGCCCAACAAGAAAACACTAGAGTCTGACTGTTAGTGGAAAAACCAGAAACCGACCGCAGCAAAACCGCCAAAAACAAAGAATGAGGTCCAATGCATATAAGTGTACTCCCTGTAGTTCTTTTCTTTTAGCGTTTGTTTGTCAGAGCTAAGGACATTACGTACACATGACAGTGGTCTGCATCTGCCTACACGCACAGAATGATTGCATTACTCCAACAATAGCAAATATTGGAATAAATTTAGGCCGCTCGCACACACTGGTAGATTGAGGGTGGTAATTGTTACCTGGTAAAACCTGGTGGTAGAAAAAATCATCGCTAGCTGGTAGATACTTCTCCACCAGGTAAACCACCACCGTACCACACCACCTCAAATCTACCAGTGTGTATGAACGAAAGGCCTTACTACCATAGTCTGGCCACTAGAGTTCGCTATGGAACTCAAGTCGTTTTGCGTAAAATAGAATCGCAAATGCGGATTTCTGTCCGTGCTTCATGTACAGGGTGTCCAAACTAAATTTGCACAACTTTCAATTGACCATAACTCCCGTTTTAAACCGCAGAGAAAGATGGGACCTAGCTCATCTGAAAGGCCAATTCAAGAGCTATAATACGGTATGTCTGCCGTTTCGCTATGACTTACCGTTTGCGAGTTAGAGCGATTCCTGCAAAACACCTCAAAAATGATTTTGGCCAAACTGAATGCACATCAATTTCCCTTTTTGGCTGCATTTTCTTGCTTCAGCCAGAGATAATCTGTCATAAATATGAGTATTGTTCATTGATACCCTTTTATTGCCTCATATTGGATGATTTTCACCTTCTGGATGAATTTGTGCACTTTATTGTCCATTTTCACTCTCCCATGCTGAACTGTCACACTGCAATGCCACTCTTTCAGTTAGTTTTGATCATTTTGGTCAAAAAAGCTCTTCTAGGTGCAAAAATCCAATCTCCAATGGTGTGGCACATTGGGAGATATTGCTGGTCAATTATTTTCCTCTTTCACATTCGTACTACACGTTTTAGCCCAGTTATCAATCAATTAGCTGTGCAGTCTAGAAAGTCGCCAAAATCCAGTTTGGCCGAAATCATTTTTGAGGTGTTTTTCGGTAATCGCTCTAACTCGCGAACGGTGAGGCAGAGCGAAACGGCAGACATACCATATTATAGCTCTTGAATTGAGCTTTCAGATGAGCTAGGTCCCATCTTTCTCTGCGGCTTAAAACGGGAGTTATGGTCAATTGAAAGTTGTGCAAATTTAGTTTGGACACCCTGTATTTCCGTTTCTATTCCGCAGGAGTACATGCAAAGTACGCAATACGACTTGAGTTCCAAAGTTCTCTCTGGTCAGACCACTTTAGTAGTTGTCCTTGTGACATTACAATACTATCCTGAGTTCACATCACATCTTCAATCGCATGGGCGATATCGTCGCTGAGAAAAGCCAGATCTTCTCTAGTCGGCAAGTCCAGCGCATTAGTGGATGTCGCCACTCCGTCTGCCTCTATCTCTCGCCCCAACTGGCTCAGGTTCGCATCGAGCATTCGATTGACATCCGTATCACCATCTGTACAGCAAATCATATCTTACTATACTTCTTGTACAGTGTGGGGTAGTTTGGGAAAATTTGGGCCACCCATTGGCTAGGTAGATAGGCAGGC
>JASAMW010000414.1:0-48268 GCA_030247985.1 Epsilonema sp. ZAB3_2
ACTCAAATTTTCAAGTTGAAGCCATTTCGGTTGTCACACCGGTTCAATGACTCCTCCAAAAACAAATCCTTTTATATGATACATAGATGCAGGATGATATGACTGTACGTCTTATACATGAATATTGAAACATCAAACTTTCAAGTTTAATCCGAGTCGCTTTATCTTATCCCCAAGAAATGAAGCCATTTCGGTTGTCACACCGGTTCAATGGCTTCTCCAAAAACTATCAGCTTTTATACGATAAAACGCACGATGATCAGGGTATCTCGGGACAGGACCAAAATGTTTCAAAGCACCCAGAAAAATTTTGACCCACCAAAATTGACGAAAATTGACGAAAATTATCAGCTAACACCTTGCTAAGAGTAGTACCATGGAGCATGCCTAAAAAGGCTTTCATGCTTCCTACTTTCCAGCCTTTATGGATGGCCCATGTACACAGTACTGTACTATTTTGTCTAGCAGAACAATTCGCGCTGGTCTTGTGTACGTACACGGTAGTACATACATATATACGAATCCAATCTACGTATGTGTAAGCCTACATTGCACACACAGTACGTTACATGCATACATAGGCCTACGGGCCTACATAGAAAATCCACAAAATTTAGGTGCATGCACAGGCAATCTTTACCTTGCCAGCGCCAGGGAATTAATTTTACCATGCCATGCCTGCCAGCATGCGTTGGACTATGATCAAATCACATGAGAATTGAGTGAAAAGTCGCCGAAGGCGAAAAATTTTTTTGAAAAATGATCTCAGAAACGCCAGAAAACGCATCACCGAAGAGCTTTGCGTTGCTGCCTGTGTAAAAATATTTTTTTCAAAGCACCCTCAGCGAAAATAAAGCACTTTTAAAGCACTTTACAGTCGGGTGCTCAAATCAAAGCACTTTAAAGGAAATAAAGGAAATAAAGCACCTCGAGAAACCCTGGATGATGTAAAAGGTGCACGTCTCATGCATAATTATTGAAACATCAAATTTCCACGTTCTAAGTTGCTTCCCATCGAGGCCATCAAGGTAGCCAAACCCCCCCCCCCCCCCTCCCCAATGACGAGCATTATTTCCCACTGTGGCCATCTCGGCTATAACACCGGTACAATGGCCGCTCCAAAAAGTTGTCGATAGTAATTTGCATTGTGCAAACATCAAAGTCGTGAGTTCACCCGGAGACGACGAATTATTTCCTTTTACTGTGGCTTTGGGAGCAGACTGGGTGAACTCGTGAGCTTGATGTTTCGGCTGGTTGTGGCCCAGGACGCCCGCTAACCAATAGTAATAACGCAAGTAGCGAGTATTGTAATAAGTGGGGATGTTATCTTACTTCCCCCACATAATACTACGTACCTGACGTATTTCAATAAGGTATGATGGCCTATCTACTTCTTGCGCTATGATTTGTGGGAGAAAGATGTTAGGGGGCCCACTCGCGACCACCCAATCTTAGCGCTAGTAGTGGATAATGTACAAAACGATTAGGAATAAACTGAGAAGTTTGAAGTTTCATTTTTCGTGAATCAGTGGCTCCAGTTTGGTTCCGACTAATGCAAATGCAAGTTTTTGAAGAGGTCATTGGGAACGGTGTTGCAACCGATATATGGCCTTATTCGCCTCTCTCGATAACAGTGTGCGTGTTTCTCAACGTGCACGTGACTAAGGTGCAGTATTTATCACACTTACGCAAAGCACACCTTTAGTAACTTTTTCACAAAATTTATACAAAACATGCAAGTTTTCTTTCTTTTTCTTGCAAGTGTTTTGTAGCCTTTGTAAAAAAAATTACTACAGGTGTGGGGCGCTTGAGTGATAAATACTGCACCTTAGTCACACACGCACTCTGTTATCGAGAGAGGCGGATAGTGAGAAACAACGCTGATCATTGCATTAGGACAAGAAAAAAGCAAAAAGCGATAAACTTGACAATTTGATGTTTCACATTTGTCTGATCAGCAGCATCTGTGAGAGTAGTAAACGAGTGGCGCTCGGTCGGACTACGACGACGATTGGTTGGAAGTTTTTGGAGCGGTCATTGAGCCGGTGTGACAACCGAGATGGCCTCAGTGGGAAATAATGTTCATTATTGGGCAGTTGAACGAACCTCAAAACATAGGGGCTGAGTAAACCCGGACACCTAAGCTTTTCTGAACTTGCCGCTTAGCAAATGATGAACATGGTAGCTCATTTGAAAGAGGAGAGTTCAAGGAATCGATTGGTAGAATACTTGTCTCAATCGGTCGTATGGTTGCTAAGATATAGTAGATGTCCGGGTTTACCCCACAGTACCCTATTACCCCTGCCTGTAATCAAAATGGGGTAATCAATCACTGACAGGAAACCGCCCTAATTTATTGTATTTTCAATCGGTGATTTGCCTCTTTTGTTTTCACTTTCGTTTGTTTTTGATAAACCGATTGGTAGTCGACTTTCTAATATGATGTTTCAGTTTGCATGTATCAGACAAGCGGCTGGATCAGTGTGTGCAAAAGAACATAGACATTCAATACAAATGTAGTGTTTTTGGAGAGGCTATTGAACCGGTGCCATAACCGAAATGGCCTCAGCCCACGAGAAACCAAATGTCTCATCGTGAGGCAATACATGCAGTAAACTAGAGAGTTGATGTTTCACCTTTCTCAGAGATATGGACAGATTATTGGTATTTGCACAATGCAAATTACTATCGACAACTTTTTGGAGCGGCCATTGTACCGGTGTTATAGCCGAGATGGCCACAGTGGGAAATAATGCTCGTCATTGGGGAGGGGGGGGGGGGGGGGGTTTGGCTACCTTGATGGCCACGATGGGAAGCAACTTAGAACGTGGAAATTTGATGTTTCAATAATTATGCATGAGACGTGCACCTTTTACATCATCCAGGGTTTCTCGAGGTGCTTTATTTCCTTTATTTCCTTTAAAGTGCTTTGATTTGAGCACCCGACTGTAAAGTGCTTTAAAAGTGCTTTATTTTCGCTGAGGGTGCTTTGAAAAAAATATTTTTACACAGGCAGCAACGCAAAGCTCTTCGGTGATGCGTTTTCTGGCGTTTCTGAGATCATTTTTCAAAAAATTTTTCGCCTTCGGCGAATTTGTTCACCCAATTCTCATGTGATTTGATCGTAGCCCAACGCATGCTGGCAGGCATGGCATGGTAAAATTAATTACCTGGCGCTGGCAAGGTAAAGATTGCCTGTGCATGCACCTAAATTTTGTGGATTTTCTATGTAGGCCCGTAGGCCTATGTATGCATGTAACGTACTTGTGTGTGCAATGTAGGCTTACACATACGTAGATTGGATTCGTATATATGTATGTACTACCCTGTACATACACAAGACCAGCGCGAATTGTTCTGCTAGACAAAATAGTACAGTACTGTGGTACATACATGGGCCATCCATAAAGGCTGGAAAGTAGGAAGCATGAAAGCCTTTAGGCATGCTCCATGGTACTACTCTTAGCAAGGTGTTAGCTGATAAATTTCGTCAATTTTCGTCAATTTTGGGTGCTTTAAAATTTTTCTGGGTGCTTTGAAACATTTTGGTCCTGTCCCGAGATACCCTGATCATCGTGCGTTTTATCGTATAAAAGCTGATAGTTTTTGGAGAAGCCATTGAACCGGTGTGACAACCGAAATGGCTTCATTTCTTGGGGATAAGATAAAGCGACTCGGATTAAACTTGAAAGTTTGATGTTTCAATATTCATGTATAAGACGTACAGTCATATCATCCTGCATCTATGTATCATATAAAAGGATTTGTTTTTGGAGGAGTCATTGAACCGGTGTGACAACCGAAATGGCTTCAACTTGAAAATTTGATGTTTCAAAATTCATGCATAAGACGTGCAGCCACATTATCCTACATTATGTACTTATAAAAGGAGAGTTTTTGGAGAAGCCATTGAACCGGTGTGACAACCGAAATGACTTCAGTTCTAGGAGATAAAACAACTCAAAAGACTAAGCTTGGAAATTTGATGTTTCAGTGTTTTCATGGAAGATGCAGCTTGCTAGTTCAGGTTGTAGTCCTACACATACTTAACTACGGTGCGTTTTATGTACATTTTGTTTTTGCAGAAGCCATTGAACCGGTGTCAACCGAGATGGTTTCAATGGGATCCCAATGCTCTTCAGGAAATTTATTGCAATAAGCCTGAGAACTTGATGTTTCAGTTTCTATGGAAGATTCAGCACTGTAATTTTCATTCCGTACGTGAAAAAGATAAGCTTGTTTTTGCAGAAGCCATTGAACCGGTGTCAACCGAGATGGTTTCAATGGGATCCCAATGCTCTTCAGGACATTTATTGCAATAAACTTGCAAACTTGATGTTTCATTCAGTTTTCATGTATGCCATAAGTGTCAGCATTGTGGGAAGCAATAAACCTGCAAACTTGATGTTTCAATATTCAGGCATAAGACGTGCATCTATATCATCCTAACTATTTGTTTGTCAAGTCAAAAGTTTTTGGAGAAGCCATTGAACCGGTGTGACAACCGAAATGGCTTTATTTCTTGGGGATACGATAACATGACCCGAACAATCTTGCAAACTTGTTGTGTCAGTTTAGATTCGTTGGCTGTAAGTGAAGTTTTTGCATTGCAGAAGCCATTGAACCGGTGTCAACCGAGATGGTTTAATGCGAACCCAATATTCTTCAGACAAAATTTATTGCAATAAACTTACAAACTTTATGTTTCAGTCAGTTTTCGTGTATGCCATAGTGCCAGTATTTTTCTGTGGATGTCTGTTTATTCACTAATTACGATATTCTTCTTTGGTTTTGCTTCAGGCTCGACCACTCAAAAATCCACGCCACTCATTCCCAATAAACCTACAACGGACGCGGCGGCTACAGCAAGTCAACATCACCATCCCACGTCCCTCGCCACTCGCGATAGTGCCTCCGGCTCTTCCTCAACGCCTAGCAGCTGCTCTCTGAGTTTCGACTCTTCTCCGCCAGGTGTCGCACCATTCGCGCAGCTGACGTCATCGAAAACTGACGAAGATTTAGCCGCTGCAGCGACCTCTAGCGGAAAAGGCGGCAAATTCCCGTCGAATCTAATTTTGAAAACGGAGGGTTTGACGGCGGAGATCCAGGCACTATTGTGCGCGGCCCAGGCGGGACGCACGGCCGCGTTTTCCCGGCACGCGGCCGTGATTCAGAGTCAGGTAAATTGTCCACTACTTGCGCTGTAACAGCTAACGGGGATGTGGCCGGATGTTTTTTCTTTGCCTTTTTCTGCGAAGTTTTTGGCAGGATCTGTCGGAATATTTTTTTCTGAACTGCGAGAGCTCTGATGACTTTCGCAAGACGAAAACGAAAGGGGCAGACATTCGACCACGGCGCGTAACAGCGCAAGCAGTGGATAAGGGAAAGATTTGCATAATTATAGTCTGGCCAGTAAGAGTTCGTATGGCATTCAAGGCGCGTTGCGTAAGATAGATTCACAAATGTGAATTTCTGTCCGTGCTTTGTGTACTCCTATTTTGCAGAAGTACATGCAACCTACGCAATATGACTTGAGTCCCATAGCGAACTCTCTCCGGCCAGACTATAATAGGATAATTTCCCCCTGTGTAGCTCAGTTGGTAGAGTTGCTCGCACGGCGAACGAGGGTTCGACTCCCATGGCGCGTTCACCAGGCATCCGTCACGTCCGTCCGTCAAATCCGTAACGGATGTATCTAGGAGTACATGGCACACCGCAAACAACCGTGTACTCCTAGATACGTTTTACGGATTGACGGACGGATTTACGGACGTCTGATGAACGCGCCGCCACCCAGCGCAATGTGGAATGTTCTTTTCTGATGTTTGCAGGTCAATGCTATGCACGCCTTGGTGCCGGCCAAGTGGAGGCAAACGGAGATGGATAACTGTCTGGGGAATATGGTCGACGCCTGCATCGCTTTGACCTTGCAGTGCGGTAAAGGTGCGGGAATAGAAGAGGGGAATGTGGAGGAGTATTGCTGTCAAGTGGTGCAAGCTGCTTACGATGTAGCGAAAGCTGCAAAGGAACTGCTGAATGTGATTCAGAAATGAAAGGAAGTGGGAAATTGTTTTGCTGGGCGGTTGGTTATGTTTATTATTGTGGATTTGATTGGTATGGCTTGGTCGTTGCGCTATTTTGATTGGGCATACTGTATGTACGTACGTACAAGTCTGAACAGTAAGGAATCTACAACATACAAGCAAAACTATAATGGGGCTTAGGGGAAGAATGGATGACTAGTGTAATCGAAGCAGACCATCTGTGACCATGTTCACATTGGGATTCACAAACCAATCTAAGTGGTGCGTAGCGAACATACATGAGTCAGCGCTTGTCTGCTTTGTTTACACTTGCTTTGTTTAGGCCTACAACCACTCTTTCGGTAAACCCTTTACCCTATTATATATTTTTGATAGAAATAATGTTTGGTGACTATGCGCAACATCGTACGGACGTGAAAAGTGTACAACAATGTAGAATATCGCTTTCTATGGGTCGGTGGCATGGGAAAATTATTGTTGTGATATGATACGCTTCACTGCTATAGTACCATGAAGTTTGATAATCATATCTGTTGTTGCCTGTTTAAAGTTGTTTCGTCGAATCAATGTCCAGTGGTCAATCAGTACTAGACAGGTGTATGATTGATTGCGCATTTCCTGCTTACTGCTCGGTTTTATTTTATGCAAATGTTCCCCCCTGCCATATGATAAAGTTGGTTGACAAACTATGCTATATGCATGCGACCATGCTATTGTTTGTTTGCACCTTTCTGATTTTGGCATGATTCATTGTAAGTAAAACTTCTGTTTTTTTATCAAGCGGTTCTGCTGGATTCGTACTTGCTGTTGGTTAATTCATTATGCCAAGTTCCAGACTGTTATATCGTTATCTAACTCTACAGTATCTACAGGAATGTATACCGTATTTTTGGGTGTATATACCCCCCCCCCCATTGTATATCCCCCCAGTGTATAACCCCCATTGGCAAAACATAAATTTTGCCCAGTGTATATCCCCCCTGGTGTATAACCCCCCCCCCCATGTACTGACCTAGCCTACCTATGTAAGCTGGTCATAAGCTAGCTATAGCCACTCCTACACCAAGCTACTATGCTATAAGCTTAGCTGAGCATGTCTTGTACAAGAATAACCCTGTGACCGCGATTATGCCCTAAAACACATACTTTTGACCTCAAAAACATGCCTCTACACACCTCTCAAAAACATAAATTTTGCCCAGTGTATATCCCCCCATTGTATTTCCCCCCCCCCCCCCCCCCAGTGTATACCGTATTTACCTGTGCATAGCCCCCCCCCCCCCCTATGCATAGGCCCCCCCCCCCCCCCTATGCATAGCCCCATATTGGCAAAACATAAAAAATGCCCTATGCATAGCCCCCCCCCCCCTATGCATAGCTCCATATGGACTGTGGGGTACCTGAACCTACCTACATAGGTGGGCATAAGCTACCCATAGCCACTCCCATACCAAGCTACTGTAATGTTTCGTGTATAGCCCCCTGGGGCTATATGATCGGTAAGCCCCGATTAGGGGGGGCTATATTCGAGGCGGGGCTATACAAAAGGGGGGCTATATAAGAGGGCATTTTGCATTAGTGACCAAAGTAAGGTTTTTTGACCCCCTGAACTCGTTTTTATGGCTTATTTTGCCTTCACACGAGCTAAAGTGGTCTAAAACAGGCTGCTCTTGCGCAAAAATTATCATTTTTGACAAGGACTGACCATTTCTGCTGAAGTGGTCAAGAGGGGTGAAAACCAAAATGTATCCCAAACTGCCCCATATGATGCGCCATCAACTCCTATGGCTAGAAACACGTCGAAAACGCTGTTTTTAGCTGTAAAAACCTTCGTTTCTGTCGTTTTTCGCGGTCTTTGATATGGGGCTATATACGAGTACAAATGACGATAGACACCGATTAGGGGGGGCTATATACGAGGGGGGGCTATATTCGAGGGGGGCAATACACGAAACATTACAGTAAGATGCCTAGAAGCCTGCTTAGGGGTGTATTGTACTAGAATAACCCTGTTTTGACCTCAATTATGCCCTAAAACACGTGCTTTTGACCTAAAAAATATGCCTCTGCGCACCTCTCAAAAACATAAAAAATGTCCTATGCATATCCCCCCCCCCCTATGCCTAGCCCCCCCCCCCCTATGCATAGCCCCATATGGGACCTCTCAATTTTTGCATACAGGTAAATACGGTAATCCCCCATCAGACCTCTCAATTTTTTTATGGGGCTATACACCCAAAAATACGGTACTAAAATAGGTGGGGGGAATAAACAGGTGCAGCGTTTCCGTACAAAACATCACAAGCGACAGTAGGGTTAGTAGGGTCGTACCTGTGGATTCCGTACCTGTGGAATCCACACCTACGGAAGTCACCTTCCTAGTATTGTATATAATATAGTTCGACCTGAACTCGAACTCGAAAAAACCTTAATTTTTTAGTGAACCTGAACTCGAACTTGAACTCAAATGGGAAATTTTTGATAACTTGGAACTCGCATTAGCAATCTGGCAGCCCTTTTGCAGACCTGGCAACCCTTTGACACATCTCCCGCTTAGTCTCATGTGCACTTTTGGACGTGACCATTTGCAAGCACTGGCTGGAAAAAATGCGTCATTTAGTTTCTGTGTACTCTTAGTACTAAAATATCGATTATCGATCGATTATTTGATTGGCTGATCAGATCAAAAATCGAAGGGCTTCGGTTTGCTTTTTCTATTGCAAAGTTTGATTATTTTACCCGGACGTGTGGAAGACGAAGAAAAGTAACTTGCAGCCTGTAGCTCTTAGCACTAAAATATCGATTATCGATCGATTATTGGTCATCGGTTGATCATATCACAAATCGAAGGCCTTCCTGGCGCCCTCGAGGGCATAAAGATCTTTGAAGAGCCCTGGATGGACGCTGTAGCTGCAAAATTGAGTGAGTGTGAGCGAATCTGCGCGCTTTTAGTACTAAAATATCGATTATCGATCGATTATTGGCGATCGGCTGATCAGATCAAAAATCGAAGGCCTTCCTGGCGCCCTTGGGCTTATAAGCTTTCGAATGAGCCATTACTCGACGCTGTAGCTGCAATATTGAGCGAGTTTATCGCATCACAGACAGACAGACATCGGCCCTATTTGTAAGTAGATGACGATGCAGTACACTGGAAATGGGCACGGCACAATGTATGTTCTACTAGCTGCCGATGCTAGCTGCAACTAGGGCGAAGCAAATTGACCGCTTCTGGCGCCGTCAGCGATCCTCGTTCACCTGTCGCTTCTGCCTGCTTACGTTCATTGAGTGTATTTTAGGAGCGGTTTCTGCCTTTTTGTTGCCTGCAGCAAAAGCGTAGGTAGGTAACAAACAAATGAGATTACCTATGAAGTTGCAATGCCTCTGTATAGCGCTTGAAATCTATGCCTAAGGGCTGCCGTGCGCTTCCCGGCTGCCACCTGAAATTTAAATTAAAGTGGCGCAAGACCTGGCTTGATCGCTCTGTCTTTTACTCTACCTGTGTTTGTTGTGTACCTACTTACAGTACAGTACAGTATACCTTCCATCCCTCCCCTATCCAACATCCACTTGCTTCATGCTATAGTTGCTTTGCATGCACATGAACATGCACATGCATGCACATGCAATGTCGTGCTTCACACTTTTGCTTTTATTAGGTTGAACTGTACATAACATATAGCAATCTGTGAAGCCACCAATATGTCCAGTCCAGAGGTTTCCGTGTAATAATTACTTTTATCAGGAGCTTTTCTTTGTTTATGTACGCAACACGTTCAGCCATTCTTCCCCTAAGTTCCATTCTAGCCTATAGGTCATAGCAGTATTTTTACTTTTCTAATTATTATTATATCCATGCGGTGTGGACAATGCAAAGCAGCTGAAGCCATTTTAGTCGTAACGACTATTGTAATGAGGAGGAACTTAATATCCGAGAAAGGATATATACTGCCGTAGGTAAGTATAGGTATCAAAGCCGATCATAAACCGTGCAGAAAACAGAAGAGTTATATTATTTTATATTTAGGCCTATGTATATGTACCCAATGTATTATTTTATATTTTATTTATTTATGTTTAGGTATCATTTATTATATTTTTCATATAATTCTTCAACGGCCGACACTGAATTGAATAGCCAGCCTAAACACCGACCGTAAATATTTTTCGGCCTCACGACTCGCGTTACATTCTTGTATTAAAACATATAAGTCATTGCGAGTCACGCGTTTCAAACCAAACCACCCGCTTGCAGTTGAACTTTTTGTTATTACGTTACAGTATGACGTATCCGTATGACCAAAAGCCACAATATTTTCATTTCCTCCAAAACCAAGATGTTTGCAAAACAAGATAATTGTATGAAGGTGAGAAAGGGAAATTAGTAACTGCAAGCGGGCTGCTTGCTGAACTCTTGCTTATTATCATCATTTGTGTACTGGGTGTAGTATGTACTTACCCTTTCGATAATCTCAGCTGGCCGCCTGGTCCATAATATGACACGCTATGATCTATGTTCACTCATTTCATCAGCCACATGCTGCTGGCATTGGAACGCGCATTTTTTGTAATTAATCACAGGTTTTTGAGAAAATGTCGCGTCACCACACCGCGCCAAAGCAATGAAATTTATTTGCGTGATTTCGTCTGACCAGTGTCACGCGCAGTTTTAGCCAAACCGTCTTCTAGGCATCTAATTAGTTTTCGCACAAAATTGTTCGGCTTGACACTTTACCGATCTTTGTCGTGTTTTTACTCATCGCCGCTACAACTGTTTCAATAAAAGGCGAAGCACGTCTCCATTTTCCATTCAGTCAAGATTTGTTGGTCGGCTCTGACTAATTTTCCCTCTCTCCCTTTTACAGAAATAGCGATAAACAACAAAATGGGTGTCGCTACTACAGTAACCTTCTTGGCTACAACGTTGGTGTTTCTGGTCACTATTTACCCGCAAGAAAGCAGCGGCTTGTTTCCAGCTTGGGCTTACAACTACAATGGCCCCAGTCCGGTTTTGTCACTTCTGCATGGTCAGAAAGCTCTGGAGCTGACAAAGAAGGCCGAGGGTGGAGACAGCAGCAAAGCGCCAGGTCTCACGATGATCGTAAAGCCGGAACCGGACGAAGAACCACCGAAGAGTAAACCTCGGCGAGGATTTCCTACGGCCGCGGATTTCGGAGCTCGCGGATTCGGGAAACGATCGGCGCTGCAAATGCAGTCCGGCGAGATTGACGAAAAACGGGACCAGGCAGAGGCTCTTCGACAGTTGTCGCAGCTCATTCGTCTGGATGGCGCCAGGGGTTTTGGAAAGTAGGAGCGTGGACGTGAAAACCGTTTTAACATATTTTTGCTTGTAATATAACGTTCAGCCAATATTTATGTAATAGTTTTGCATTGTTTCAACATACGCAAACATGATTCGTCGGCTGTGAGTGGACTCAAAGCCGGCATTAGCGCGCTACACACGTGGTGAGTAAAACTCACGGGGAATTCCCCATAAGTATGTGCGTGGAAGCATAGGGAGGTCGGTGAATACACCGTGAGTTTGAAACTCACCACGTGCGTGAACATGTGAGAAAAATTTTGCGCTTGGGAGCAAGTGAGAATGCTTTACACGAAAAATAAAACTCGAAATTCAAACTCACCGTGAATTCACCGTGAGTTTACTCACCACGTGTGTAGCTCGCTATTGACCCTTTGAACGATCGTCTATCACAACGACACTTGCATTCTGTCATACGTCTCGGTTCGATCAAGCATTTGTATGCTCGTACGTGCAGACAGACCAAACGACTGTTGTTGTTTTTTTTTGCGTTTCTGACCCCGTAATTTCTGGTTGTATGAATACATAGAATAATAGGACAATTAGGAAACACAACCGAGACTATAGAATTACTATGTATTGTTGTTGCATTTGCATGTACATACTAGTGATGTCAGAGTAAAATTCTGGGTAACTTTACCTCGGTTACCTGGCCGATTTTTGGTTGGGTAACTTTACTTTACTTTACCCAGAGCGAAAAAACTTTACCCAGCTTTACTTATACCCAGAGCTGATATGGACTTACCAGGTAAAATCGAAGGTCATCCAGGTAAGTATTTAGTACTTACCTGGGTAAAAGTCTGCCCACTCTTCAGTACTTACCCAGGTAATTTACCCAGGTAAAAGCATGTAGAAGGAATCTCATTTCAAGAAATAGTGTAGTTTCATAGCAAGACGTCTTTCAAGATGTAACTTTTGGGGTGGTATAGGAATACTAAAGCAGTTACTGACACCTTCAGAACGGTGCAGGGTTGCATAAATTTCATTGTATCAATGGTAGCCACCTACCACGGCATTTATTTTGCCTGTATGTGCATAAAATATGGGAAAATCCAGGTGCGATTTTACCCGGGTAACTTTCTCAGATGCAGTTTACTTTACCTGGATGAGCTTGTGCTGGGTAAAGTTACCTGACTTTACCTGGCCTGATGCGTTGCTGGGTAATTTTACCCGTACTTTACCTGTTCGAAAAAGACCCAAGTTGACATCACTAGTACATACTGTATGCCCACATCAAACTATAGTATATTTGAACATTTTGTCATCAATGCCGGAAGTACAATTTCATGTCCTTGCTCTTAGAAAATACACCTTTTCTGACCTATTGAATTACTGAATAATGAGATTCGTGCTTTGTGATACCCAGGAGCTTTGACTGACCTCTATTCGCCGAATGCTGGCTCTCTATGTCAGAGCAAGCCGGTTATACGCGTGATCCTTTTTTGAGAAACGCCATTGATGAAAACGTGATTGGAAGGAAAACGTGGACAAAATTTGCAAACATCTTTGACAGCACTTGTTTGTGTACTATTGCTTGCATGCGAAGCATTTCTGTATTTATTGCGTTGGCATGGCGATAAGATGGGTTACTACTACTGTGTATGTATAGGTACGTGGTATGTAAAGTGAACACCGCAGTGCACACCCGATCGGGCGAGTTATTGCTCAGTTGCGCTGAAATTTCTTCTGGGTGGTCAGGTCACCAGTTAAACCCCTCTGATATTTGCACTTGATTTTCCAGTGCAAATTTGTCAATTTGATGATCGGTGCTGGTGGGAGGTACTACGAAGCGGTCGAAAGCATGCCGGCTAGTTCTTATTGTACCTACCGCGTCCTGCGATACTACTAAGCGGGGTCAGTCTGGCTGGCCTGAACATCAATACGATTTCGTGTCGGAACCCGAAGCTGCTTATAACAAATTTGGAATGGTCCACTGTGCGTATAATATACGCACACCACACGAGAATGTGCTGATGTTCATAGGTACTCCCCAGACTGACCCCGCTTGGTTGGGTTACTGTAACTGAGAGAGAGCTGCAGGTATAGATGACCAACCTACCAGGACCTACCTACAGATGACTGACTGAGTTATTTCTGCTTGCACTTGGTTTTATAGCCAGAGTCTTCTGTGCACTTCTGTACAGTCTTTGTGTCAGTGCTCTGCTGAGTTCTTTGAGTATGCTGTGCGAATTTGCTCTGCTTTTTCGCGCTGCGTCTTTTCAATGTCCTGTCCGTTTGAATTTGAGACGATTTTCTGGCCCACCACTTTGTTCGCCACCGTCTTTGCTTGATTTCTGGTCCGCCACTTTTGTCTGCAATTTGACGTTTTTCTGGGCCGCCACTTTCTTTGCCGTCATCTTTGCTTGATTTCTGGTCTGCCACTTTGTTCATCGTCGTCTTTGCTTGATTTCTGGCCCGCCACTTTTGTCCGTCTCTGTTCTCAGGCGTGTCATTGAATTTTTCGCGCCAAATTTTGACGATTTTCTGGTCCGCACTAATTCTGTTCTTATATTCAATCTGTGGGCCAGTGTGGGGCTCGAACTTGGATCCTTTGGATTCAAGAGTGCGCGCCTTAGACCATTAGGCCATAGCAGCATCAGCAATGCAATAGCCAAAAGTTGTATATAAAGCAAACGCTTTTTCCCTGTACATTTTATGTATGTGCACAATATTTTTGTGCACTGCATACACACCATGCACAGATAGATACTGTTTGCTGGGTAGGTGCGCGCGCCCCCAACCCAATATGCATTGCATACAAAATACAAATGCTACATTGTGTACTTCCTGTGTTTCTTTCTTGTACAGGTAATTCTTGTTAACCAAGGCTAACTTGGAGTGTACCACCAAACTGAATGCATTATGCAATGCATGCATGCATACTGACCAAGATAGGGTACATACATAGTGCGTTTTCTGCGTCTTTGTGCTGTTAACTTTTGTTAACCAATAGGCTAACCTGTTATTTTATTCAAAAACGTTTCTGGATGCAGATAAAGGTTATTATCACACAAGTTGGGCTACAGACAAAACAAGACAAATATGTATGTATGTGTGTGCAGGTTATTTATTTTGTGTGCAGTCATTCAGCAATGATCATGTCTTCATTTTGTTCCTCATCTTCTTCTTCTTCTTCATCATCAGAGTTAACAGCAACCAATGGTTCCAGTTCTCCCAAATTCTGTTGTACTTTTCTTCTGATTAAAAATTTGTATTTATCCCAAGCTGTATCAATTATTCCTTGCTTTATCTCTTCGCTTTCATCATCATCCAGTTCTCCTTCAAGTTTGGACACCTTGGCCTGTATTTGTTGCATAAGGTTATCTTCATTTGATGCTGTCATTATTTTCTCCATCCAGTAATATCTTTCTGCCATTGTTTTGAGCAAGCAGTCAAACAGTGTGCTGCCAAGGAAGTTTTCAGCAGCATGCACTATGGATATATACCCAGTTTTCCCATCTGCTACTCTTTTATTGTGGATGTGTTCAACTGCATGTCTGATGAACAAGCTCCAGAAATCATCCCCTTCCTCTTCTTCTTCTTCACTATTGTCACTTTCAACTTGTTGTTGTTTTTCTGTGCCTTTACTGACACTTGACATGTTCATTGATGAAGCCATACTAGGTGCTGTTTGGGACTGTGAAACCACTGATGCAGGTACTGCTATTTCACTGCTTACATTGGAGATGGAATCAGCTGGTGTCACATCCCTATTTTCATTGTAGACCTCAGGATGCATATTTGAAACATGCCTGCTGTAAGAATATTTTGATGCAAATGCTCTTCCACATTTGTTGCACGGCACTTTCAGAAAGTTCATTGCCTCTTTGGTAGTGGAAAAGCAGTTGCCTAAATTAGGGCTGAATAAGTAGGGGTGGATCCCATGGTTAACATTACTGAAATTGTTATTGTTCACCTTAGGGATAACAACAAAGTTCACATGAACAGAAAGGGCTAACAGGGACAATAAAAAATCATACGGTTATCAAGCGGGGCATACATAACATACCTATGGTTTGCTACTGCTAACTCTATTCATTGTACATCTGTGATTTGTGGGGGCGCGCGCACCTACCCAGCAAACAGTATCTATCTGTGCATGGTGTGTATGCAGTGCACAAAAATATTGTGCACATACATAAAATGTACAGGGAAAAAGCGTTTGCTTATATACAACTTTTGGCTATTTTATTGCTGATGCTGCTATGGCCTAATGGTCTAAGGCGCGCACTCTTGAATCCAAAGGATCCAAGTTCGAGCCCCACACTGGCCCACAGATTGAAGATGAGAACAGAATTAGTGCGGACCAGAAAATCGTCAAAATTTGGCGCGAAAAATTCAATGACATGCTTGAGAACAGAGATGGACAAAAGTGGCGGGCCAGAAATCAAGCAAAGATGATGATAAACAAAGTGGTGGACCAGAAATCAAGCAAAGATGACGGCGAACAAAGTGGCGGGCCAACGTCAAATTGCAGACAAAAGTGGCAGACCAGAAATCAAGCAAAGACGACGGCGAACAAAGTGGTGGGCCAGAAAATCGTCTCAAATTCAAACGGACAGGACATTGAAAAGACGCAGCGCGAAAAAGCAGAGCAAATTCGCACAGCATACTCAAAGAACTCAGCACTCGGAAAAAAATATTAGAGCTTTTAAACCTCTAATAAATTTAGCTAAATCGATTGGGCTAATTTATTAGCTCAAAAACTCTAATTATTAGGCTTAATTTTTTACATTTGGGAAATCTCTAATAATTTAGAGGCAGGGTCCAGTCATTTAGAAGTTATTTTAGAACTTTTACAAAACGGGCTAAATATTAGAGCATTTTCCCGCCAAAACATTGTAGGCGTCGGTTTTTTGAGAGGAGACGCTCTTCAAGTAAAAACAAAAACTGAAGCTGCACAGCGTTTCCGGCTGATCTTCAAATCAGGTCAAAAAAGTAAGATTAAATATAATATGATATTATTATAAGCAGCGGCTTGTCTT
The DNA here is from genome assembly GCA_030247985.1 of Epsilonema sp. ZAB3_2. Taxonomy (NCBI): domain Eukaryota; kingdom Metazoa; phylum Nematoda; class Chromadorea; order Desmodorida; family Epsilonematidae; genus Epsilonema; species Epsilonema sp. ZAB3_2. Next base: position 16,350 of record JASAMW010000414.1, read on the forward strand.
TTCTCAGTATTTTATCTAAATTTTGGGGCTGGTTTAGTGCAGCTGCGGCATTTGACATTTTTTCAGGCTCTGGCAGATTTCAGGAAGTCTTCAGTCGCACGCAGCTTCATCTGTTTTTGCTTTCATGGGCTTTGACCTGTTTCATTGCCGTTTTTGCCACCATGAAGGTAACACAATCGGTTTCTCAGGTTTTAGAAAAGAAAGTACTGTGAAAAAGTTCATACTTTCTGCTCAGCAATAGGCAATAACAATAGCAATAACTTCTTGAATTTTAGCTGCCAAAAATACTTCCAATGCAATCGCCAGTGAGAACTAATGCAGAGCAACATATCAAGAGAGGTCATCAACTTATTGGGAATGAACATCAGACAGAATCAACCAGTCATAAGATGCGCACCAGAAGGACAAGGTTCTTGTAGGCCTAACTGCTTGTAGGTAGTTATGTACTGTACTGCAAATACATATGTACATATGGACTGTAATTTGTGGTTGAGCTAGGTATGTATGTATACGTACGTACATACAATGCTTATCTATCATACAACATTGTTTTTGTAGTACTGTGTATTCTATCATGTAAGCCTATCCTACACTGTTTATCCAGTACAGGTGCTCCTTTTTGTTGATTATTATGAAAATGTTTAGAAAACAGACTGGAGTACAAATGGCAAATACAAAGACAAATGGCATTTTGCTGCATTTGGCAGCAAAAAAGTGAAAAAGATAGACCGTGGATCCGGTACCGGATCCACCTTCATTATGCCGGAGCCGGATCCAAAAATATGCTGAGATTTACCGGAGCCGGAGCCGGGGTCCCTGTTACATCTCTAGCGGCAACCAAGTGACCGTATGTACGGCATGCTTTCATTACGGTTCGTAGTACGTTCATATGTTTGATCGCAACTACTAAGCGGGGTCAGTCTGGCTGGCCTGAACATCAATACGATTTCGTGTCGGAACCCGAAGCTGCTTATAACAAATTTGGAATGGTCCACTGTGCGTATAATATACGCACACCACACGAGAATGTGCTGATGTTCATAGGTACTCCCCAGACTGACCCCGCTTGGTTGGGTTACTGTAACTGAGAGAGAGCTGCAGGTATAGATGACCAACCTACCAGGACCTACCTACAGATGACTGACTGAGTTATTTCTGCTTGCACTTGGTTTTATAGCCAGAGTCTTCTGTGCACTTCTGTACAGTCTTTGTGTCAGTACTCTGCTCGGAAAAAAATATTAGAGAAATTTGTCTAATATTTGAGCTAATATATTAGCTTTAAAACAGTTGGCTAATATATTAGCTTGATTGAGCTAATATATTAGGACTTTTCAATTATCTAATATATTAGACTTATTCTCCTAAATATTTAGCTCTTTTTTCAACGCAGTGCTCACAGGAAAAAAAGCTAATTTATTAGACCTTTTGAGACTGTTCACAAATGACATGAAATATAAATGTCTATTTTATTATTTTATTTATTAGACCTTTATTTTATTTATTTTTATTATTTATTAGACCTTTTGAGACTGTTCACAAATGACATGAAATATAAATGTCTATTTTATTAGCACTTTTAAACTTTATTTTATTTGTACTCCAGTCTGTTTTCTAAACATTTTCATAATAATCAACAAAAAGGAAGGCATAGGGTACTGTGGGGTAAACCTGGCCACTTACGCTCCTTTGAACGTGGTGCAGTTTCAGCAAATGTTGAACCAAACTGACTCATTTGAAAGAGAGGATTCAAGGGATCCTTTGTCTTTGACGTAATATTTGTCTGAATCGGTCCATTGCTTGAGATATGCAGCCCTGAAACTTAGGAGGCCGGATTTTCCCGTGGTCGGGTTTACCCCATCATGTTACCCTACTACAAGTACACTACAGTACGGGTCAGCTGGGTTTATCACACACTAAAAATATCTCAGGATCTAGCCAACGTAGCGCAAAGCGGTTAAAAATCTCTCGATAAGTTTCAGCGGGATTGAAAACAAAAAAACCGCATGCGTCTACGTGCCCTCTGTGTCGAGAAATCTCCTTAAGTACTAAAAATGTACACTTTTTCGATTATTCAACATAAATGAACAAGCCGTAAAAATTTTTTCATTAAAACTAGCCTATCCTATGTAAAATTTGGCGTAGATTTCAATAATAGTATCGTTGATCCAAAAAATTTAACCCCTACCCAAACATTGTCAAAAATATACAAATTTTGCAAAATTATATACTAGGGGTTAAATTTTTTTGAAACACCGATACTGTTTTTGAAATCTACACCAAATTTTACATAGGATAGGCTACTTTTAATGAAAAAGTTTTTGCGGCATTGTTCATTTATGTGGAATAATCGAAAAAAGTGTACCTTTTTAGTATATTTTCAGTACTTAAGGAAATCGGCGATTTCTCCACACAGAGGGCACGTAGACGCATGCGGTTTTTTTTGTTTTCAATCCCGCTGAAACTTATCGAGAGATTTTTAACCGCTTTGCGCTACGTTGGCTAGATCCTGAGATACGTATTTTTAGTGTGTGATAAACGCAGCTGGCCCGTACCGTAGGCCAGTCACAAGAGCATACCCGCGGGCTGGCAAGTAATAATAGACGACAATCATAATAATTGTTGAGGAAAGTTGTGGCAATTAGGGTAACATGGGGGAAAGTGGGCCACGGGGTAAAATGGGCCACCCAACTTCAACTTGCTATATCTCCATGATGAGCAGGAGAAACCCCAACAACCATGGTACCATTGTGATCCTCGAATTCTCCTCTTTCTTTTGAGGTACTAACTTCACTATTTGCTGAAACATCAACTTCACTGGTTGACGTTTTTCTGTGAGAGGTCGAAAATGGTCAAACTTTGGACAGTGCGTAAATACACCCTGTAGGTTTTAATGGAACACCCGATATGTGGGAGGCAAAGGGGCATGGTACCCTACCTCCATTCCAAATTTCAACCAATTCGCCCCACTGGTACGGGAGATACAGCAAAAAACAATTTCAGTACTTAGTGGGGTAAAGTGGGCCACCCTTCCCCTGTGATGAAGGATGGGGAAAGTGGGCCACCTCTCCATAATGAAGCATTGCAAAGTAGTATCAAGTTGTTGTGGCCTATATTTTTCCAGATTTTTTTATATTTTCTATTTCCTAGCTGAATCTTTATCTATTTTAAAATTGAAAGTGGCCCACTTTCCCCACCATACTAAAGAACTAGTGCATGGAAAGGCGTGGTCCCTAGCTCTATCATCTTTAGTATTTTTTGCCTAATTATTCAACTAGCTGCATTTAGAAACCCTCTCTTTTGGTTGTTTTTTCCTCTGCTTCCAGGTACAATGAGAAAAGTGACCAGATGGGGAAAAAATATGTACAAGTGCTCAGGTGGCCCACTTTCCCCCACCATACTAAACACATATTGTGGTAGTGGCGTCTGTGACCTATTTTTCCCTTGTTTTTGGGCAACCAATAAGCAGCTACGTTGGAAAACCTTCCCCTGTCTCTGTTCTTTCCCCTGCAACCAGCCGCAACTCGAAAACTGGTCAGGCAGGCTCAAAATTCGAAAAATGCTTGGGTGGTCCACTTTCCCCCACCTGGCCCACTTTCCCCCACCACCGAAAATTGCTAATAACTCTCTAAATAAGTTTAGCAATTTGGTCATACTTGGCACCCTAAACCAGTTTTAAAAGACCTATCTTTTGGTATATTACTTGCCTTGTTTCAGGCTATGGTTCTGGAGATCTCGTTGGGTGGCCCACTTTCCCCCATGTTACCCTACTTTCCTTCCACATTTATTAGAAGCCTACAACAGTAATCTCCGATTCTAAATTGAAAACAACATATGGTACCCTTTTTATTTACGTCACACAATAAAGTACATACGCAAGCGCAGTGTATTGTACAGTACAACCATAACGCAATCAACGTTCAACACCAACATGATTGTCACTGGCAGAAGCCATGCAATAACCAATAAATTATTCCGTCCATCTGTGCGTACAGTTGGCATTGGTGCACACGTAGTACAAGCGCATCTCTTCCTGAAATTGCAGCGAAAAGTTCTTACAAATATCAAAATTCATTCATACACATATGGACATATTGCTCGGAATTCAGAAAGGTCATGAAATCCTACAGGTGCCAAATTTATTGACGTCAAGGCAACGAAAAAGAAACGCTTCCTTTTCTTGTCGTCGACGTCAATAAATTTCATTTGAGACAGCTGAAGGTTCTGCGTAAGCATATGTTGGAGTAGGTAATTCAACCAGCAACAATACATAAAGTACCACCCAGTAGACTAAAACGCTTAAACTCACCTCGGCACGACTGCTCTGCGCTTGAAAGAAGACGGCCTCTCTCCCAGAGCAACGGGGGCAGGGGTGATCCTCAGTTTTTGGCAGCGTCGGATCGTGAATCACATCTGCCACGATTTGGGTCAACTCGCTGCAAATAAAGAAAGCAAAGACACGCTTTTTTGAGCGCAGGAAAATCTATTCGCAACTTGCGCTAAGGCTTTTTAGTGGTCGCGAGGTGGCCCCGCGGTATTTAGTGTTAGTTTGGATCGGTGCCGGCGGGGATGTCAACGCCGTTTGTTGTCTTTTCTTCTCTTCGCTCGCTCATTCCCATATCGGCACCCTTTAATACCGTATTTACCTGCAAAAATTGAGAGGTCCAATATGGGGCTATGCATAGGGGGGGGGGGGGGGGGGGGGGGCTATGCATAGGGGGGCTATGCATGGGACATTTTTTTATGTTTTTGAGAGGTGCGCAGGGGCATACTTTTTAGGTCAAAAGCACATGTTTTAGTTAGGGCATAATTGAGGTCAAAACAGGGTGATTCTAGTACAATACACCCCCAAGCAGGCTTATAGGCATCTTAGCTTGGTGTGGGAGTGGCTACGGGTACCTTATGACCAGCTATGTAGGTATGTTCAGGTACTGTACAGTACCTATGGGGCTATGCATAGGGGGGGGGGGGGGGGGGCTATGCATGGGGCATTTTTTATGTTTTGCCAATATGGGGCTATGTATAGGGGGGGGGGGGGGGCAATGCATGGGTAAATACGGTAACTTACATAAACAAATACTACGGGGCCACCTCGCAACCACCCAAAGTCTTAGCGCAAGCAGCCAATACAATTTGCCCTGTATTTTTCCGTACCCTGCTCATACAAAATAAAACATAAGCGCGGTCCATGGATAAGATATCGCAACCTTATCCTATGTTGAGTGACCGGCCAAATACCGTATTTACCGGTATCCCAAGTTGAGAGAGGGTTCTATTTGGGGCTATGCATACGGAGTTATGCATGGGACATTTTTTATGTTTTGCCAAATGGGGCTATTAGTATGCATTGGGGGGGGGGGGGGGGGAGGCATGCATGGGGGATAGCACCGGTAAGTACGGTAAGAATAAGGTTTGCATGCACACAGCTTAGAAAACTGTTGCTGAACTTACTCGACTTCGTGCATTATTTTGTTGACGTAGATGCATGGGTTATCCGCCGTTTGTCTGTGGTCGCAATTTCGACAAGAATACAACAAAACTTTGTTCTCCTTGTCTTCCCGCGGATACAACATATTGTTGCTGAAAGAAAAAAACCATAACATGTAAGGTACTGTGAACAGGCAAATTTTCGGATATCCCCATGCCGATTATTTTATGCCAGCAAACAATTCCAAATGACAAAGCATAGCATGCATGCTTTCACGCATTTTATTGTGCCCAAAAAATTTCCGGTTGTTAGAAGACAAAATCATCCATCATCCGAAAATGTCCCCGTTTACAGTACATGGGAAATACAGTATAAGCAGAGCAGAATTTTGAAAACACTTACCATTCGGGACAAAATTTGATTCCCACAAATCCTGGACCTGATTCTGCCATGTCGTATTAGAGCTGGTTATTTATCAGATATGTGTGAACAAAGCGCTGCTGACAATAATAACTGTTTATTTACGTTTATTTTCTTTTGTTTTCTTCGTTTACGTTTTGTTTCGTTTTTTCTTCTATTTCTTATTTCACGTACTTGTAGTCTGTAGAGCGCGCCTGCGCCTTCCGCTTCGCTGCGCGCGCCCGTCGTCGACGTCTACGTCGACGGGCGCGCGCAGGGAATTTTTATAGACTGTACAATTAGGGGAGGACCGCCGGCGCACAGTATGGGGTGATCCAACGTGGGCTTGTCCATATTTTGCAAAATAATTTGCCACGAGACGAGTACAATTTACACGTACCCCTAGACTGCGCGCTCCGCTTCGGTGCGCGTGATGGGCGCACCCAAAGCGAAGCGAAGCGACGTTCGCGCAGCGAAGAGGAGCGCGCGCTCTAGGGGTACGTGCTACTTTTTTTGAAAAAATATTCAAATAATTTCTGCGGATGATTCTCTATTCATTCCACTGGCAAATTGAATGGGCTATAGAGGAAGAAACGGTGAAGAAAATGTTTTGCAAGCGCAGCCACGTTGGGCATCCTGTACTGTGAGCTGGTCCCACGTTGGACATCCTGTACTGGGAGCTGGTCGTCCTCCCCATTGTAGTGTCTTTGATCTCTTTATCTTTCGTCTTCATTGCAACGGAAACGGAAGTAAGAAACGCAATGCAACGAAAGCAGGAAGTAGCAAATCATGCCGTGGGGATGAAGCGAAGCAGTGGAGTCCAAAGAGAAACAACTGCATCATGCTCAGCGGACTTTTTGAGGCCTCTGGTCATATTATTAGGCCACTCCTCAACCTCATTTACTCTACTCTACCTGTGCTATTGGTGGGCCCATTGAGAACAGGAGCTGATAAAGAAGACAAAGAGAAAAGGCAACAGCAAGCAGGGACAAGACAATGACAGTGTGGGGAAGAAAGAGATGAAACAAACGCCTTCAAAAAGGTACATGCTGTAACTCTAAAGCCTCATGTTTAACCCCCCTTATACAGGGTTTTTCAGCCTCAACTCCTATCACGAATGGTGTCATATCTCCACGCATGCCGAAAAATCGACTAGGTTCAAATTGTGTTCTGTGGAGGGAGGTGGAAATTTGGCAATGTCTGTGATTGGAGTCGAGGCTGCAAAACATGATAGTATGGATATGGATCAGTTGCGTTGTCACAAGTGTGGGTAAAATTAGACCCTGCAATATTAACCAGCTCCGTAAGGCCCTGACCCGCAGGGCCCGCGGGTCACCCGCGGGTCACCCGCAGGTCACCCGAGGGTCACCCGCGGGTCACCCGAGGGCCACCCGAGGGTCACCCGCGGGTCACCCGAGGGTCACCCGAGGGTCACCCGCGGGTCACCCGCGGGTCACCCGCAGTCATTGGTTGGCGCTTATTTTCTCATAATGGTCATCAATAATTTTCTCCTTTTCCGCCGGCGCTTATTTTTGGTTCCGGGTGACCCGCGGGTGACCCTCGGGTGACCCGCGGGTGACCCGCGGGTGACCCGCGGGTGACCCTCAGGTGACCCGTGGGTGACCCGCGGGCCCTGCGGGTCAGGGCCTTACGGAGCTGGTTAAGTGACAGCTAACCCTGTCGCAACAATGCAACTGGTCCATATCCATAGCATTTGATCCTTGAGGAGCGAGTTGTCTCTGGGCCTTTTCCATGGTCCCATTGACGAAAGAAACACATCAAATTGGTGAGAAAATCTGTTTTGAAGGAGTTTTTTTGCAGCATGTACACAACTGTGCATGTACAATTGGTGAGACAACTCTTGCTGGACAGACTAGTACTACTATTCACTGGTTGCGCTAAGAATTTTGGGTGGGTGCAAGGTGGCCCTGTGGTATTTAGTGAAAGCCATCCACATCCCCATCGACACTGATTTGATGCATACTGAGACCTGGCGTCATTGTTGGCAACAAGTTGTTCAGCTGTTGTTGGTTTGTTGTTCATTTATATATGGGTCTTGTCAGTTTGTTGTTCATTCTTCAACAAACTGCAACAAACCAACAACAAAGATATATAAATGGACAACAATTTTTTGCCAACAATGACGCCAAGTCATAGTATGTGTTAAAACTGCTGGGCCACCTTGTGACTTCCCAAAGTCTTAGCGCAAGGGTCAATAGTCTGGCCATTAAGAGTTTGCTATGGAACTCAAGTCGTGTTGTATAAGATAGAAAGACAAATATGGACTTATCTGCATGCTTCATGGCAGTGCTCCTATTTTGCTCCTAAACACTGTACATACAAACTGGGAAAGAGAACTCCACAGCAAACTTAAAATTCCATGGCATAAGATGTACTGTTAAAACAATTTTTGGGCTTTTGTCCTTGGACATTGGGCGTTTGTGTAAGGTCGGACACATAACAATGATTGTTGCTTGGATATGGATGCAACTTAATGCATTTTTGGCGCAGGTGCATTATGGTGGACTCATCAAATCAAACCATCCTCTGGCCCATGGCATGGCATTGAGCTGCACTGGGAAATGTTTGCTGCTATCACAAAAATGGAGAAGCAAGCACCTGGATTCAGAAGCCCATATTTGAGCTGGTTATTTGCCAGCTGCTGCAGGAATATGGCCTGCTGGAAGCAATCTGTCAACAAACTGTACTGTGGTAATGATGGACACAATTTTGCAGCTAGACTGGTCTCAAAACTGTTCAACTGCATGGCCAAGAACAAGGCAATACTCTTGGCAGCATTTATTGAAGATGAACAGCTTGTGGAAAGGGTCCTATTCCTGTCATAACAACGTTTTGAAGCTAAAAGTTAGAAAAGATAACTGTTACCTACCGTATTTACCGGTGCATAACCCCCCCAATGCATAACCCCCCCCAATGCATACCCCCATATTGGCAAAACATAAAAAATGCCCAATGCATAACCCCCCCTATGCATACCCCCATATCTACTGTACAGTACCTGAACCTACCTATGTAAGCTGGTCATATAGTACCCATAGCCACTCCCACACCAAGCTAAGATGCCTATAAGCCTGCTTGGGGGTGTATTGTACTAGAATAACCGTGTTTTGACCTCAATTATGCCCTAAAACACGTGCTTTTGACCTAAAAAATATGCCTCTGCGCACCTCTCAAAAACATAAAAAATGCCCCATGCATAACCCCCCCAATGCATAACCCCCCCTATGCATACCCCCATATGGGACCTCTCAATTTTTGCATACCCCCATGGGGCTATGCACCGGTAAATACGGTATATTGAATGGGGTCATATGATTTGCATTGTATTTCCAGTGTTCTTTGTCATTGTGTGCAACCCATGTCACCGGTGTGCATGATTCCATGATTTTTCGCTCCCTTGAATTGTGTAGTGCCAATGCTGTATGAAAACTGGTCGCCTTGAATCAATTTTTTCACTATTATTAGCGGTGTCCTGTCAGACCAGGTTGGATCACCCCATACTGTGCGCCGGCGGTCCTCCCCTAATTGTACAGTCTATAGAATTTTCTAGGAGTACGTATAAATTTTGGTATTAACTAATACGCAACCAAAACAACCAACAACCAAAACAACCAACGTGGACTTCCTAAAAAATAGCTCTGCCTAAATGACACTAGTTGCGAGGGTGAAGAACCATGATCAATCAATATACCATACCCTTATCGATATTGTGGGGTAGCGTGGGGACAGTTGGTCCAACACGTGCAGTAGTGTAGTCTAGAGTGACTGAAAAAATGGAAAACTTCCAATGTCATAGGCGTTCAAACAAAATAGCATGAATTCGCATGGGTAATAGGGATGCAATTCCAGGTGTTGAAGTTACTGGGCGCTGGGAGCTGGGTGGTGAATGGTAAGGTAATATGTGTTTTGCGCACGCGCTTGGACAGACTTCAGCTCAGGCTGAGGCTTAGGCTTAGGGCTTAGGTATTGGATGCAGAGGGGTAGGCCTCAGCCTTAGCCTAAGTCTGTCCATGTGCCTGTGCAAAATAGATATTACTGTGTATCATCCAGCGCCCTGGGTCCTCTTGCACTGAGACAACAGATATTCCAAATTACCCCCACTACCCTATTGCAAGCGCTGGCTCAAATATTTTCATGCTATCCTGCCCATTTGTTGCTTCGACAATGTCTGTTGCGCCACTGTTTGTATGCGCCATTTAGGCGGATCCTATTTTCAAGAAGTCCACTTTGGGTGCGATTTGGGGTAATAAGCATTCGACGCCACTGACGCCATCGACGCCACTGACGCCATCTATGGCAGATCTAAACCGCGCAATAAATTGATAATGCCAAGGAGCTATAAGTGCAGGAGGTGACACTCGAACAGCAGATTCTTGGTGTTGGGACGCGGTTCAAGTTTGAGTTCTGGGTTTTGGGTTTTTTTTGGCTCCTCAAAGCAATAGTTGGCATCAATATTTCTTGCCGTACAGTAAAATTATCTCAGCTAGCCAACATAGAGCAAAGGGGTCAAAAATCTGTTGATAAGTTTCAGCAGAATTGAAAATAAAAAAAGCCGCCTGCATCTCTGATCCAAACCAATTTAAAAAATTTAACCCTTACCCAAAAATTGTCAAAAATCAAATTTAACTCCTCCTGTCCTCAGTGAATTCAATGACCGTTTGACAGCCATCCAAATGCCATTTTGACAGCCGTTTTCCAGCCGCAAAACGACCATTATGGCAATCAGCAGCCGTTTCCACCGCTTTTTTATTTTTCATCACTCCGCACTACCATGAGCAAAAGGAGCGAAGAGAGAAGGCAGAATGAGTCAAAACTGATAACATTTGTGCATGTGGACTAAATCCTGGATAAAATCCCTGTTATAACAGGAAAAACGAAGGAATAAATTTTCACATCTCCTGCCATTTTCGGGGGTGTGGAGTGATGAAAAATAAAAAACGGCAGCAATGGCCATTGATGGCCGTTTTCCAGCCAGAAAACGACAATAAAGTGGCTGTCAAAATGGCCATTGGACAGCCATCAAATGGCTGTCGAATTCGACGAGGACAGGAGGAGTTAATCAGAAAGTATATTTTTAGTACATAAGGAAATTTTAATTTACTATTTCTCAACACAGAGGGCATGAAGTATTTTCAATTTCAATGCAGCTGAAACTTTTCCAAAAAATCTACTTATCTCAAAACCAATCGGAAAAACCAAAAAGCAATCTGAAAACCCAAAACCCAACCTGAAAACTCAAAACCCAATCTGAAAACCCATAACCCAGTTGGAAAAAAGTGGCCAAGTTTCTTTTGGCTCCTAGGAGCCAGCAACCAATTGGAGGAAACAGAGGCAGTCCCTTCCTGCCTTGGTCAGCAGGTGCGAGTACTTATGTGCCCTATGCCCATCATACAGCAAAGCCCTTATGTAAACAAAAGACGAACTCCGCTTTCTTACACCATGCTGCTGATTGGTCTACTAATGAAGGGTGGGATGAAAAAAACTTGGACACTTTTTGGCTCCTCTGTCCCTGTCGTGAAAACCCAGAAGCTTCAACTGAGTGGTGTAGCATACTTGGGTAAAAATACATGTAAAAAGGCAGGTTTTCATCAATTTCTTAGGTTGTCAGTGTGGTGGGGAAGAGTTAACACCACCACGGCAAAAGTTTGGACCCTTGATGGTGGGATTTGAAGACAGCATTTGGTTGGCTCTGTGTGTATTGTGTGGAGGCCAGCAAAATACCCTACTTTAGTCTAAAAGCTGAAAAAGCCATACCATTTGGGAATGGGTTAACGCTGACCCCACCATTGAAAAGAGCTAAGAAAGTTGGTTTATATGTATTTTTAGACTTTGACTTGATTTGGCCTCTGTGGCATGCCATGGACCTGAGAAAAACGGATAATGCCCAAAATTGCTTTAGTGATGTCTCCTGTACTTTACCTCCTTGGTAACCTGCGCTGCGAAGTTTAGTTCTGGCATTTGATGGCGTCACGCCACTATAGGTGGCGTCGGTGGCGTCGATGGCGTCAGTGGCGTCGAATGCTTATTACCCGATTTGGGTGTTTTGGTTGTTGGTTGTTTTGGTTGCGTATTAGTTATTACCTAAATTTTTGTGCGCAGCAGTTTTACTGAAAGTTGCAGATAAAACACCGAGAAATTTGATGAAATTTATATGCGAAACATCGGCGCTAAAATAAGAAACTTTTAGACTTCTTCAGTTTATTTTTTCTGAATTGAAAATTCAAAACTCTTCTTCAGACTTCAATTCCAATCATTATTTATTATTCATTGGGAAAGTGTTTTTTTTGCAATTTTCTAGCTCTTTCCGCTATGACGACGAAGCAGACCAAGTCCAAGTCCTCATTTCCATCGTCAGAAAACCCGAATGGACTCAAAACGTCGAAAAATACCGATATCTCTGCCCCCAAAAGCAAAGAACACATGCGGAAGAACGGCAACCTCACTGCAACATCGCCTGCAACTAAGAAATGTTTATCTTCTGCAGCTTTAGCCCGTAGAGAGAAGAAAAAGGCGAAGAGAAAGCGGCAACGACAGGAAGAACAGAAAAAGCATGCAGAAAAGGCTGAAATACAAGAACCGGAAGGGTCCAGTACACAGGATTTGCCTCCATATGTGAAGAAAGGAGGTTCCATAATAAGCCAAAGGCAGCATTTACTATTCGCGAAGGCTGGAGGAAAGTGGTTTGAGCTTGAAGTAAGCTCTATTCGCTACTTGCGCTGAGAATTATTTGGTTGGTCGCGAGCTGACCCCTATATGTTTGTCAGTACGTTTTTTGATCGGGTACTGAAAAGCAATGGTGTCAGCTCGCTACTACCCATAATTCTTAGCGCAAGTAGCGAATAGCGTGGCTGAGATAGTTCGCTTCGACCCAATGCAACCACATAGCGTGAGTAGGGTACTGTGGGGTGAACCCGGACAGGGGGTAAACCCGGTCACCTAGTATATCTCAGCAGCCATACGACCGATTGAGACAAGTATTTTACCAATCGATTCCTTGAACTGTCTTCTTTCATAGGAGCTACCATATTCAATATTCGCTGAAGCGGAAAGTTCAGAAAAGCTAAGACGTCCGGGTTTACCCCATGGCAGGGTTTACCCCACAGTTCCCTACTACGTACTAAGCCCTAAGTGAAAATATATTTGCTTGCAGCATGTTAGCCAAGCCGAAAGCACCTCTACTGCTTCATCTTTCGGTTCCAAGCATGCAAATGCAGTGTCTGCCTATCGCAATTATGCGCAGCAACTTCTGGATCGTGAAACTCTGTTGTACTCTGAACGTAAGTTGTAATATAACTGTACAATGGTGCGCTGAGAATGTGTGGAGATTTACGTGTCATGACCAGACGAAACATCAATGTCACGGGTTCATCCAGACTGCTTCCACAACCAGTAACGAAGTATTTCGTTGTCCCTGGGTGAACTCGTGACTTTGACGCTTCAGCTGGTCATGACGCGGGACCACCTCGTGACCACTCAGGATATAACTCGGCTTGGGAATAATTTTGGGCTATATTTTGCTCGAACCAAATACCAAAAATAACTCACCACACGTAAACGAAAATCTCTGCGTTCTCTCATGTGACTGTCTATGACTCGCAATTTGAAGAGGAACAGCAAGCTAGCTACATTTGGGTCATCCTGTATTGGGCCGGAAGGGTTGAACGCTAACTGGGAATGGTTTACTCCGACGCAAGCGTTTCCGCCAAAAGCGTCTTTCTTGATCAGCTGTTTTCTACTCAAATTTGCATAGTTTTCGACCGGACAAAAAGCGAAATATATCTTCTTGACGAGCTCTTTTCATTTCTGTGCAGGAAAAGTCAAGATTTTAGCGTTTTTGGCCAGAATTATTCACTTTTCACTTTTACGAAATTACGTTTCTGGCTCTGGTTCTCTGGAAAGAAAGCGAATCGCTTATTCCCCAAGCTCAAAGAAAGAGCTTCAAAAGTACTTCATTTGTGCCAAGTGTCGTAAAAATTCATGCCAGGAATCTGTGATTCTGTTTTGTCAAAAATGAGCGACTCTGACCCGCCGCCACAAATCAACTGGCCCTGATCTCATTTATGCAAATTTTTGAAATCCAAACAACGCTTTTGATATCTGCTTGAAATGGGGAATCCGATGGTTATTTCAGATTGGAGCTGCTCCTCTTCCCTGGGCTATAGTAGCTCTCCAAAAAAGGTCGCTCCTTTTGTGAGAAATGAGAAATTTCCGTTTTGCTAAAATACGATGATGAAAACGCCGGTTGATTACAACGCCGCATATACCATGTGAAAGGGGAAGTTTTGGGCTTTCTATTGGTATGCTGCTTAACCCCTTTCTGCTTAACTCTTCGTGAGTTAGAGCCGCATGAAGGACCTGGGTTCATGCACTGTTCCTATGTATTTCTATGCAAATGGCCCCCACAGATTGTGTGATGCATTCCACCATACGCTCGCAGCCATCCTCTATCTTTTTGCAATCGCTTCATGTCCGCTTCCCTCTACGCTTTTTTCCTCTTCGCTTTTCATAATACCCGTGTTTTGAATTCGCGCCCCCTCAAAATACGTACTAAGAAGGGTTACGGTAATAACCTGCGCATCAATTCGCCGTCTAAAATATGCCATCACTAAATTACCAGTTTTTACTAATTACTTGCAGTACGTTGGTAATTTTTTTGTGGAAATAGACACAGCTAAGTCCAATACATGTTTTCATTGCAAAATTTTTGAATTATATTCTCCTCTCGGCTAAAAGCTTCCTCCCCACCTGTATACTTGTGTCCACGAGAAGCGTGCTTTACAGGGCGTTCCAAAAGTAAACCCGGAGAAACCAACTGGCTTTCCACAATCAGTGCTGGCGGTACGTCTGGGGATAAGGTTGCTGCATTGACATTGCTGTGTCAGGAATCTCCAATGCATACTCTGACACATTTGGAGAGTTTATTGACAAGAATGAATAAGAAAAGCAGAAGGGAAACGTTTATGGCTATGGGTGAGTGTTGCGTACTGGATTGAAATAGGTATGGTCTTGTGGGATAAACCCGGTCACGTATGCTCCTTTGAAGTCGCTGTTTTTGCAAGTAGCTCATTTGCAAGAGGAGAATTCAAGGTATCGATTGATATAACATTTGTCTTAATGCGTTCATTGGTTGCTAAGATATAGGTACAGCAAACATGTAGTTTAGCTAGCCGGATTTACCCCATAATACCCTACGTGTGTTCTAACCTGTGTGCGTTTTGTTTGTTACAGATACCTTGAAAGAACTTTGCATTGACGTGCTAGTGCCTCCAGACAGAAAACTGCGTCCTTTCGAAACGGTAATTGGTCAAAGACAAACTGCTCAGCATAGCACCGTGCCATTGTTATGCAAAAGCCATGTGAACTCTTTGTTTATTTATTTATTTCAGAGGCCTTTGCTATCGGTGGACGCAATATGCAGTGGTAATGCGGACTTTCGCGATAGGAAACTGCTACTGTGGTACTTTGAAGATCGTTTGAAAGGGTTTTACAGTGAGTTTCTTCATTCCTTGGAGGTGAGAAGTACTAACTCGTTTTGTGGTGTGAGCTGTGTTTGTGCAGATTTGATGATGCTTACGTGTTATTTTTTGTCTGCAGAAATTATGCCATGATTCCCTGACCGAAACCCGTACTAGGGCCATCCGTACGATGCTAGATTTGTTGGTTGCAAGGTCAGAGGGTGAACAGGTAAAGAATTGCGTAGGGTGGGCGGGGGTAATTCGGGTCACACTGACCGTACCTAGGTTAGTGATAGGCCGAATTACCCCAATACCGTATTTCAATAATTATTTGGTCAGCCAAGAATAGCATTAGGGTGAACCGGGGTAAGTCGGGCCACATTGACAGTGGGGATTACTGGCCAGTGAATAGTGATAGCCCGAATTACCCTAATACCGTATTTATTTCAGTGATTATTTTGGTCAGCCAAGAATAGCAATGGGTGGACCGGGGTAACTCGGGCCCACATTGACAGCTGGTATCCCAGAATTAGCCCAATATCGTATTTAAATAATTATTTTGGTAGCTTGACTGATTGTGGACTTTGTTTGTAAACACGGGAATTTGTTATGATAGCGATGGTTTTGTTTTGATTTTGTTGCAGTTTTTGCTCACGTCAATAGTGAACAAATTCGGCGATAACAGCTACAAGGTCGCTGCGAAAGTGTGCGTGTATCTGTCGAAGTTGCTCGAACATCACCCCACTATGAAGATGACGGTTGTGAAGGAGGTCGAACGCCTCATCTACAGGTAATGCCCCGTTCACAACGGACGCTGAACGCCGACGTTGACGTGCGTTACCGCCGGCGTCAACGCCAACGCAGATATTAGCCTTGAACGTCAATATCTGCGTTGAACGCTATCACTGGTAGGAAACCGTCCCAATTTATTGTATATTTGCTTCTTTCGTTTTCACTTTCGTTTGTTTTCGATAAACCGATTTGTAGTGGACTTGCTAATATGATGTTGCAGTTTTCATATGTATTAGACATATCAGAGTGCGTACCACTACTTCTATTCAAATGCAGTAGTTTTTGGAGAGGCAATTGAACCGGTGTCATAACCGAAATTTGCCCCATTGGCCAATTATCTTTTCTCTGTTTTCAGGCCCAATATTTCGCCTCGAGCCCAGTTCTACGCCCTGTGTTTCCTCAGTCAAATCCTGCTCAAAGCCTCAGAAACAGATTTGGCAGCTCGATTGCTTTCAGTTTATTTCGGGCTGTTTCGTCTGATGGTCAAGAAGGGAGAGCTGGATAATCGTACATTGGCACAGTTGCTGGCCGGCACGAACCGAGCCTTTCCTTACGCGAAAAGTACGGGGAATTTTGAGTGGTAGGGTACTGTGGTGTAAACCCGGCCACCTACGCTCCTTTAACACGTACCGCAACCTGGCGTCATTCATTGTTGATGGCAAGTCGTTCAGCTTTTGTCAGTTTGTTGTTCGTTATATGGGTGTTGTCGGTTTGTTGTCCCTTCGTCAACAAACGACAATACCCATAGGCCTATATTATTTGTCAACACAACAATTACGCCAGGTCGCGGTATGTGTTAACGTTAAACTTGCTGTTTTAGCAGTAAATCATGAACCAAACAGTTGATTTGAAGGAGGGAAGTTCGAGGAATCGATTGATATAATACTTGTCTCAATCGGTCCATTGGCTGCTGAGATGTGGAGCCCTGACACTTAGGTATCCAGATTTTCCCCCATGGCCAGGTTCACCCCGTAGTACCCTAATATGTCGACCACCCAGGAGCTTAGCGCGACTGGTCACTACGTACTATTGCGTTGCAACTGTGCTTTTCAGAGCAACCGGGAAACGCACTGATGGGTGAAATTGAGACACTATACAAAGTTGCGGCAAAAACGCAGAGCTTCGCCACGTCATTGCAAACATTGATGCTGTTGTTTCAGGTTTTGGATGCCAGGTAGATATTGTTAGGTAGTTTGAGGTAATTTGGACCATCCAATCGTCCTATCTGATGTTGGTTGTTGTAGAGCAAATTATGTTTTATTTGTTGCACTTTCTGTGCGAACAAAGGTTGGTCCGATTTACCCCGTTCTATCCTTCGATCTTAACAACAGATTTTTTTGTTTGTTTTTTCATTTTCATGTCAGCAGTACTATAGCCTGACCAGTAAGACTTCGCTAGGGTATTCAAGGCGCGTTGCGTAAAATCGATTCACAAATGCGGATTTTTGTCCGTGCTTCGTGTACTTCTATTCTGCGTAGGTACATGCAAACTGCGCAGGACGATTTGAGTCCCACAGCGAGCTCTTTCTGGTCAGACTATGGACGATATGCGGTAACGCGATTGGGTTGGTCGATAGCAACCCCGCGGTATTTAGTGAAAGTTTGGATGGGTGCCTGCGGGGTCGTCGACCTTGTTCAATCACCTGGGAGCGGAAAAGGAGCGAGTGAAAATAAGAATTGACAATAAATGACGTCGACGACCCCGCAGGCGCCGATCCAAACTTTCATTAAATACCGCGGGGTCGCTATCCACCAACCCAATCGCGTTACCGCGTATGGTAAATACCACATGGGGTTTATGTAAAATCGAGAGGTCCTGTATGGGGTTATGCCTATATAATATATGGGTGGGTGAACGAACGTGATTTTTGCTAATGTTTCAAAGGTTCTATGCTTATTTTACTCTGATGGCTGAGCATTGTTGGACGTGTCATCATACTGGACTTAAAGGCGGGGGGTAACGTTAGGGTTCCAGCTAGAATTTTCAAAAATGCACACCACCATTGAATAGAGAATTTTTTTCTGCCCATATGCGTCATATGTTCAAAAAGTTGTAGCTATGACCGTTTTTGAGTAACATAGGGTTTTCGATGTCACTTTCCCATAGCTGTGGACTATTGAAATCCCATAGTTGCGTTATTGCTGTCTGTCGTGGTGATTGCGCAGTTTATGAACAGGGGTTATGGACAGTTCCAGATGACCATGGACACTTTTTTCTGCCACCTTTCATTCGACTTCAGCATAGGAATGATCATAGTCCTTTCATCATGGTCCATAAGAGCGTGAATATAAACTGCGCAATCACGATGATTGGTAGTAAAACGCAACTATGGGATTTCAATAGTCCACAGCTATGGGAAAGTGACATCGAAAACCCTATGTTACTCAAAAACGGTCATAGCTACAACTTTTGAACATATGACGCATATGGGCAGAAAAAAATTCTCTATTCAATGGTGGTGTGCATTTTTGAAAATTCTAGCTGGAACCCTAACGTTACCCCCCGCCTTTAAGTCAGTGGTGTGTAATCAGTGGAAGTTTCTCTTCTCGTGTGTGCGGAGTGAGTGGAATGAAACTTCGGCTAATGTTTCAACTGGTTTGGAAGTTTCTCTTCTCGTGTGTGCGGAGTGAGTGGAATTAAACTTCGGCTAATGTTTCAACTGGTTTATATCAATTCGGATTGGGCGTCGTACGCTGATATAGCTTTCAACTCTTCCTTCTATAAATTACAGTTTTTTCCAGTGCAATTTTGATTTGTATGGACGATATGCGGTAACGCGATTGGGTTGGTCGATGGCGACCCCGCGGTATTTAGTGAAAGTTTGGATCGGTGCCTGCGGAGTCGTCCACCTTGTTTAATCATCTGGAAGCGTCAAAGGAGCGAGTGAAAAGAAGAATTGACAACAAATGACGTCGACGACCCCACAGACACCGATCCAAACTATCACTAAAACTACCGCGGGGCTGCCATCGACCAACCCAATCGCGTTACCGCATATCCTAAATAAGTCCCATGTTTGCCCCATTCTTCTGTATTTTTCTTATTTTCCCTTCAGCGAAGGCGTGTCCGACCGCTACTACTGCGCCCTCTACCGGAAACTAGGCGATGCCGCCATCTCTTCTTCCACCGGCGCCGAGTCGCACTCTGCCCTTCTCTTCAACCTGCTCTACAGAAGTCTACGCTCTGATGCGGTGGAGGAACGAGTTGCGGCGTTTCTTAAGCGGGCCCTGCAGTTGGCTCTAGCCGGTACCCCGGCGTTGGCGTGCGGTGTGCTTCTGATGGTGTCTAAGTTGCAGATGGAGAGGAAGGGAGTGATGAAAGTGGAAAAACCGAGAGAGTTGGTACGGGATTTTACAGTACTTGAAAACATATTTTTTTCGTTACGTTTGATGAGTGGAGCTTTGGGTAAACTCGTGAGGTTGATGTTGCAATGTTTTATTATCAGAAAATGCGAGTAAACTTGTGAGCTTGATGCTGCAATTGTTTATTGAAAACGCGTATGGGAGCCATCGATTCGAGGCGAGTAATTTTCCAAATATCTGCAGCAAGACTTCATAAGGGCATTATCAACGCTTGATGGTCTGATGGATAATTTGTGTTTTTAGATTGAAGAATTCGATGAAGATTTTCGCGTCAAGAAAGAGGGAATAAAGGAGGAGGAGGAGGATGAGGAAGAGCACTATTATGACAAGCATGATCCAGAGTCTGACGTTGAGAATGAAGCTTTGAAACGGGAGGAAGAAGAAGAAAAGGAAAAGAAAGCCACCAAGGGTAAGTGCTTTGTAGTCTTTGTGATTATGCACTCTTGGTACATGAATGAATACTCTTGGTATTCTCTGGCTGCATGGACTACAGCACTCACAGTACCAATAGTAAACATCTGTTTCGGGAAGGCCTTCTGGCCGCCCTCGGGGTCATAAGCTTTCGAATGAGCCATTGGTCGACTCTGTAGCTGCAAAACTGAGCGGTTGTATAGCATCGCACACAGACACCATCTGTTTTGGGCTCTTGCACGTTTTAGGTTGGGTCCACCGCGATATGCTACCCGCTACCAAGAATTCATTATCGAAGCACGACTACGACGCCTTCCACCGTAATCCTCTCTTCGCGCGAGCCAACACGAGTCCGGCTTATGAGCTGGAACTGCTCAGTCGGCACTATCACCCCAGTGTACAGGCGTTCGCGTCTGCCGTGCTACGGGTAAGTACAACAGTCTTTGTGACTGTTATGAATTCTTGGTATTGACCGTTACTTCATATTATTACTGTAAAGTAAAGCTTCGTGTATAACTCTCTTCGAATATAACCCCCTCGCGTATAATCCCCTATTTAATGACTAACGATTTTTATATCCCCCTCTGGCAAAAATTTTGAAAACGCGTAAAACGTGCAAATAATGCAAAAGAAGCATGCATATTGCTTGATGATTGGCACATTCGTGTACAACCCCCTCGAAATCGGCGACTAACGATTTTTATCTCCCGAGGTTGTACACGAAGCTTTACATTAGCCCATTTCCTCCTATGTAAACGCTCACTTTCTCCACAGACTATGCCCTGGATGTATTCTTTGACGTTTTCTATTCTACAGGGTGTCCCGATTGACTACGCAGGTGACCCTTTGCAAGATTTCAGTCTCATGCGCTTTCTGGACCGATTCGTCTACCGTAAACCGAAACAGCAGCAGCAGGACGCAGAAAGCAACGAGCCGACAACGACGACACAGCAGTGGAGACAGCAGTTGCGAAGAATTCGGAGAAAAGTTCGTAAAATGTGGGCTGTTACATTTTGGGGAAATGGACTAATGTTTCAGAGTTTTCATAAAAGGGTTGGCTGTATTTGCGAAAATAATTGGCGTGGCGTGGATCAGAAAAATATATAATCTCTGTATAGAGAAGAATGGCCTATGTAGTGAAAAGAAACGAAGCATTCCCTGACTAGAATTGGCCCCTATTTATTTATTACGAAACCTAAAATTACGAATCCTATTAGGATATCAAAACCTATGTATCTATTGGATATTACGAATCCTATTTCTAGACCCCAATTATAGTCAGGGGGATTGCTTCGTTTCTTTTCACTACGTAAACCGTTCTTCTCTCTACAAGGATTATATAATTTTGATCACCGCCTAGCCGATTATTTTCACATATTACTGTCAACCCTTTTGTGAAAACTTTGAAACATTCGTCCATTTTCTTCAAAATCAAACACATCGAGTAAAATGTGGGATGTTACATTTTGGGGAAAATGGACTAATGTTTCAAAGTTTTCATAAAAGGGGTTGGCTGTATTTGTGAAAATAATTGTCGAGGCGATGGTAGTATGATCAAAAATTTATAATCTCTGTATAGAGAAGAATGGCCTATGTAGTGCAATCCCTGACTAGAACTGGGGCCTAAAAGTAGGATCCCTATTTATACAGGGTGTCCCACGTAGACCTATCGAATGGTCCAGCCTTATAACTTCCGTATTACAGGAGATATCATGCTGAAATTTTGTCCCCTGAAACCCAAGAAAATACCATTTGTTGTGGCAAAATTTGAGCCAGATAGGTCAAGTAGGAATGAAAATACGAGCTTGCAAAGTTTCGAGCACGTTTTTCAACATTTTGAAATCAGTGGTGCCAATATTGACCTTGACAGCTCCTTGAAGCCAGTTATGAGCTGCATATCGCCTATATTTTTGAATCCTTTGTGTTCTGGACTGTGATGACGTTCAGCCAGTTTTGTTTAGCCATGTTGCCATGTTGGATGAGCTGCTTGACCATGCTGAGCAGAAGATTACAATCTTAAAGTCAAGGGATCACCTAACATCGCCTTCGAATTTCAAATTCAAACCCATCCTATCAAAAACTATATTTTTATTCGAGTCTTTTGCAAAAAACCGCTTTTCAAAATTCCTATCCGTTCTCGAGCTATTCGATGATAAAGGTTGCAAATTTTCATTTTACTGAAGGCGACGTAGGTATACGTTACGGTATGTGTTTCCGTGGCTAGTGAAAAGGGTAGAATTGTAAATGCAGCACACTGGCTGCATGGACTGTGGTCCGGACCGTCGGGAACATTTTTTCAGGCTCCCCAGAGGTAGAGTAGATGTCCCAAAAGCAAAAACAGGAACAAAGGCGCTGTATTTCCAACTAACCCTTTTCAAAACTGACTTACCGTAACGTATACCTACGTCGTCTTCAGTACTGAAAATTGGCATCCTTTTTCATCGAATAACTCGAGAACGGATGCAAATTTTGAAAAGCGGTTTTTTGCAAAAGACTCGAATAAAAATATAGTTTTTGATAGGATGGGTTTGAATTTGAAATTCGAAGGCGATGTTAGGTGATCCCTTGACTTTAAAACCATGCTCAGTGCGGAAAATGCGAAAAACAGGGTCCAACATTTCCAAGCCTGTAATTTCATCCCTAGTTGAGGTATCTGGCTCAAATTTTGCCACAACAAATGGTATTTTCTTGGGTTTCTGGGGGCAAAATTTAGCGTGATATCTCCTGTAATACGGAAGTTATTAGGCTGGACCATTCGATAGGTCTACGTGGGACACCCTGTAGGATATCCTAGAGGATATTACGAAACCTATTTATGTGTTTCTATTTAGAAACGTATCTACAGAGTGTCTCATAATAAACCGAACACTTTTCCGTGCATGTAACTCTGGAATCAAAGGTTGGATTTTTATGCGGTTTTTTGTATTTAGTAGCCAAGGCTTCAACTTAGATGTGTACAAAATTTCAACTATTTTCTCCACATACTTCGGAAGTTGCGACGGTTTGAATCTCGAAACTCAAAATCGACGTTTTTCTTCAGTATGGGGAAAAGGTGTGCTTAACTTTTCAAGATACCCTGTTCCATCCGTTTGCTATGGTGGCACTGGGGATAATGCATAAGATACACATTTCCTAGCATTTTGGGACCTCTTTTTTTATTACAAGACTAATTTTATCTTGGACCATGCACAAAAGACCCCCTAAATCGGCACTACCAGTGCGAAAAACCCTCGTTTTTGACCGCCGGAGAAAGACGGTGTTTGAGCACCTTCCACTGGGTCTACGAAGCTAAAATTTTGTACACATCTAAGTTGAAGCCTTGGCTACTAAATACAAAAAACCGAATGAAAATCTAAGTTGTGGTTCCAGAGTTACATGCACGGAAAAGTGTTCGGTTTATTATGAGACACCCTGTATTGGATATTACGAATCCTATTTTTAGAACCCAATTCTAGTCAGCGATTGCTTCCTTTCTTTTCACTACGTAAACCTTTCGTCTTTATACAAGGATTATATAATTTTGATATACAAGGATTATATAATTTTGATCATACTAACCGCCTAGCCGATTATTTTCACATAATACTGCCAACCCTTTTGTGAAAACTTTGAAACATTAGTCCATTTTCCTCAAAATCTAGCACATCCTAAAACATTCTTCTCTATACAAGGATTTTATATTTTTGGTATGATGTTTCAACCTGGAAATTATTTTTCTCGCTCGGAGTGGTGGTAATTCAAGCACGAAGTCGACTTTTATCCACCCCCGAAATGTATCTTGGGTAAACTCGTGAGTATGATGTTTCAACCAGATTCCTTGATATTTTTAGGTCTGCCAAAGTCGGCTTTTATCCACCCCGCAGATGTATCTTGGGTGAACTCGTGAGTGTGATCTTTCAACCAGATTCCTTCTGGCCCGGCTTTTATCCACCACGCACCACCCCGCAAATGTGTCTTGGGTAAACTCGTGAGCTTGGATGTTTCAACCAGATTCCTTGCTATTTATAGGCCTACCAGCCGCGCGGCGCCAAGCAACTGTGTGTGGACTCTGAGGAATACGCGATGAAAGCGGTGAGAGACATTCCGCCGGACGAACACTTTCTTCATCGCTTTCTCACCACGGTTGGCCGGCCTACAATCGACAAGAAAAAAGGAAAGAAGGAGGAAGAGGAAAGTGACGCGGGCAGCGTGAATTCGGACGAATTTGAGGCATTGATCGGTGAGAAAACGAAAAGGACAGGGGAGGAATTGAACTCGGGATTGGGTTTTGAGGACTGCGCTCTACCAACTGAGCCATTGTTGTGATAATTATTGGTGAGAAAATGAATGGGGAGGGGAGGAATTGAACCCGGGAGGGGTTGGTTTGAGGCATGCGCTCTACCAACTGAGCCATTGTAGTGATAATTATTGGTGAGAAAACGAATGGGGAGGGGAGGAATTGAACCCGGGGTTGATTTGAGGCCCGAGCTCTACCAACTGAGCCATTGCTGTGGGAAGGGAATTATTGAATTTGCCTTTAGAAAACGGGAGGAATATGTGTTTGGGCCTGGTGAGAAAATGGGATAGGTATGTGTTTAACCCAGTGCAGTTGACTTTATGGGTGAGAGTAACTCTACCTGTACCTACTGAGCTACGCGGGTAGAATGGGGGCGGAATCTAGTTGTGGCATTTTATGTGGCGTATTGAGGAGGCATGCGCAATCTTCTGTGTGAGCTGGCAGTTCAATTTTGTGGCACTTAGGATATTGTGGGGTAAATCTGGCCGGTTTTGTTGGTGGGATAAAGCCAGCCACCCATGTAGAAAGAACGGCCTTCACTATTTTAGGTGGCCGGATTTACCCCACAGTATCGTATACGTAGTTGTCCGTATTTTAGTACGTATTTCTATTTTTTCCAGACAAAATGGAACCAGGAGGTGCCAACGACGATTTCGATGTTGATTTTTCTCAAGAATTCTCCAAAGGCAGGAAGAAACGAAGGAGAAAAGAGGAGGAGGATGAGAGTGAAACGAGCGATGACGAAGAAGAAGAAAGAAAGGAAGGAAGAAGAAATGACGAGGATAATCTCTTCGCCAGCGCCGAACAGGTGAGATTCGAACTCGCCCTTTGGGGCAAACAATCTACCACTGAGCCACAGGGGCGGAGGAATATTTTAGCAGAAAAGTGGGGTAATGAAGTGATGCTTGGTTTGGTTATTGCAGTTTGCTGACCTTTTGGAGGAGGATGACAAAAACTCAGGTGCAGCAAAGGAGACGAAAAGGGTGAAACCTAAACGAAAGGGGCCAAAGTATAAGATGAAGAAAAGGGGTAGGAAGAAATGAAAGGTGACGGAAAATAGATAGATTTGTAACTGAAAATTGGAATTGAAGAGAGGACGAATAAATGACACTATGGAAATAGTAGCCCAAAAACTTGCACTCTTTTCAGAACGCAATAAAAGCCTGACTACTTTTGCCCAACTGTTTTGCGCCTTAGGCCATTGTAGGCTGGTGAGTTTTCGGGGACCACGGGGTAATTTTGAAGAATGCACGTTTTGTTTTGAGAGTACTGCCATTGTATGTTGCTCTAGTAGGATAGTTTTGTTTTAGGATGATGTAGGTGCCAATTATTTTAGGTTGACTTTCGCACCATGTCCCTTTATAGTCAGTTGCTGCGAATAGGAGCTAGCCACCAGTTCATAGGCCGTTCTCTTCGTTTGGATACTCTTTTGGCTTCAGGGGTATATATGTACACAGCAGATATAGCGCTGAATTGAAGCTAGGCATAGGGCTAAAAACTTGGCATTCGGCCCGAAACTTCCCGTCGATAAAAACCGAAATTTTTTCGCGTCACTGCTGCTATTGTTATTTTACTCATAATTCCGCTATTGTTATTTTACTTTTTAATTTTGTCGCCACCCACCACCTGCTTCTAATGTCAACAACTTTGTCTCTGCTTGCACGCTTTCATCACTATTATACATACTTCCATTATTGTTGGCTGCTGTTTTCTGTACCAAACTCAATCAATTAGCAACAGTTGTCTGTGTGCTAGCCTTACTATCACGTACGTACTTACTGTACGTATCTACGTATACCTGGGCTGGGCACATTGACCTAGGTTTTTCTATGCTTTTGGTATGTATTGTATATGGTAAGGACGTAAAGGCCAGTGGATTCCATAAATTGGATTGAGGTTTGCTTGTTTGTTCAGTCAGGCTTCGCTGCTAATTTGTGCGCGAAAAAGCTCTTACGCCATCACATACGTACGACCACATCACATACGTACGTACTGTTTTCCCTTCCAACGTATTAGTCACATGAACTTGTCTCATATTTTTTGTGCCTTTCATTTTTCAATCGGCTAGCTTGTGCCTAGCTACTACTTGTTGATATTTCTTGCTTTTCAAAATCAAATTAGCACCACCCCTATCAAATTTCTGACTTTTCTCACGTGTTGGCAATTGTTTGGGCGGATTTCGGAACCTTTTCGCGATTATTTGCGCATACCTTTGAAAATCGAGGACAATAGAACATCCATGCATGCGTATCTTTCTTTCTAGGGTAACTTTTATGTGTCCCTTGCGCCAAGAATTGCATGACATTTGTTTGCTGACGTCCTTTCTACGTAGGAGAACAGTGGTGTCCGTTATTCGTCGTTCTCTTTGCTGCTGACGCTTTGCTAAACCACGACAATAAAAATCTGTGCGTTCTCTCGTTTATGTCACCAATGACAATCTTTTTCCCTGATAAATTTTGAAGATAAAGTTGTCAACAGCGCGCCTCCGAATTCCGTTTCACCACCAAAGAGAATCATGAATAGTACTGTATACGTACGCAGTTCGCCCTGTAGCGTATAATTTGCGTGTTGGTGTGTATGTATGTATGTCCGCTTACGTCATAGGGGGAGGGCCAGCGAAATGCCAGTTTCAGCGCTGAACAACACTGTCACCTGTCTTGTGTCTTGTCCCCAGTGCGCGAAACGTTTTGCGAGCTCGCAGAACAGAACAGGTTCGCCTCTACAATACGCGCAGATAGTACTTACCCATTCGTTGGAAGATGCTAAATTTTAGATGTCGTGCTACTGTACGTTTTGCGTGAATTAGTTGGCGGGAAATCGCGGTTAGCCGTGGACTGCGCGACAATTGGCAACCTGCCAAGATTGAGGGGAAGGGCCAGGAATTTTGTGCGCGCGCACTTTTGCAAGAGGAAATTTGCGTTGATGAAATGTTGAAGGCATTTACTGTAGGAGCTGTGCGGGAACTACGTCAGGCTGCGTGCAGTGTGCACTGTTCTGAGTCATTGGTGTTCGTACATATAGATGATGTTTGGGTTTGAGACCTGCATTGCTTTGCGCGCAAGGTGGTGTAAAGATGGCGATGGGAGAAAACGCCCGCGCGTTTCTTCACACTACCGCACACATACGAGTACTAGATCCTTCTGGTTTGAGGTACTGTAAGTCGGGAAAGTTTGGAGTAGATTCTCTGAATCGGAGGGTAATTATCTAATGATTTTTGTAAATCTCTCTGGCCCGGAGTAATTTTTGTTGTTTTGTATGTGCTTGTTCAGACATGCGGCATGGGGACAGTTGGGGGTATGTTGATTATTTTTTGGGGTATTTTACAGACTTTCTTTTTGGGGGTGTGCTGGGTAAAAAAAATTCTGAGCATACCACTGACAGACCCCCACCCTGGAAATCATGCCGATGTCTGCTTCTTATTTTGCACATTTTTTCCGTGTATTGCCATAAATAATTCGAATATTTATCTCAAAATTCGGCCATTCACAGTACATTTTCCTCGTCGACGTCTTTGTCGCTGTTGTGTCTTTGCTGTCTTCTCTTCTTCTTCGAGTCGTGTCTTGCAGATTCCGCCTACCTACACATACACGTACATAGTTTATTTTATGTCGAATTCTTCACAGAGTTTAGTGGAGTTTTGGAACTTGGATCCGCCATATTGACGAGACCCGACTGTTTTGTGTACTTTTCCGCGCATTTAGGACCTGTTTTTCTTCGCTCCCTGCTTTCTCTGTGTCTCTCCAACTCAAAAGCAACTCTTTTCATTGAAAGCTCGGCTAGGCGACAAAACTTTTTTAAAAGCACTGGCCTATCATTACGCGTGCTTTCCTGCGTTCTGTGTGTGTTCAGGAAGGAAGGACAAAAAGTTTTCTTTGACTTTTTACGATGGCAGATGATACAGTTTGGCTAACTTCCAGCTGTGAGGTGTTGTCCAGCTGGATATGTGAATAGCTCTGACATTTTGATGGGCTCCTAAATTAGTTCTACTCCAATCTTCACCACTGCAAAGTTTATCTGACAGTACAAAAGCTTCATCCCAACAACTACTGATTACTTGCCGTGATGGCCACTTTTGGTACAACAAGTGTCGTCTTGGTGGTGGTGTGGTGGCTGCTTCTTGCTCATCAAATCCTTGGCCCAGTGGTGTGGGCAGAAGACGCAACATTCCGCCTGCTAAGAGCAGCTACATCTAGCGTGGATGACCAGAATCATTTAGCGTTTGACGGGTTCTACTGTCGGGTTCGCTGTGTGGCGAAATGTCTGGAGGAATTTGCGGTAAGGCTGGCGAGTGAAACATCTTCTTTACGAGTTTACTCTTGGCAAGTAAATAATCCCTGTATGTAAATGGGTGTGGATTTATATTTTTGGTGGCGAATGAAAGAATGATTGATTTGTTGCTTTTATTTTCAGGGTGATTCAATTGAAAATTGCACTCGACAGTGTGACCGATATGACAATGACACTCTTTGCGTAAGTGATTATTTGAATGAATCTAGTCTTTTCCATATCATTTGGCCCTGGTACAGCCAATTTCGGACTTACACAGCTCGTGTGTCCGAAATTGGTTTCGTCGCAGTTGACTGACAGTTCCGACGAAGCGAGAAAGATACGTCAGTAAATACCGCTGCCCGCCTCAACCAAACAGCACAGTGAGAAAAAATTATAGGTAAAATGCGTGAAACATCGATCTTACGAGTTTATACGTAACCCTTCGTTACCATACAAATCCGCCTCTGGGTCAACTCGTCAGTATGATGTTTCACCCTTTCCATAAGCGTACAGGGTCGAGCGCGGGGCAAGCGTTGCAATTTTTGTTGGCTGACGTCTTCCTCGCTACGTCGGGACCTTAGTGGGACGAAACCAATTTTCCCCGCATTTCCCTCACCTTTCCTTTTTTCAGTCAACTGAAACCTGTTGGCTGCAGTGCGGCGATTTGGTGAGCGGGGTTCGGGATAATCCGGACGCACCATCTGACCTGGCGGTTTTCTACGACGCGGGCGAATACGACCCGGTAAAGGCGAATGTGCGCTGGTCGCCGGTACGCGACGCTCAGCTCTACGTGCTGCAGTACAGGGATACGGAAGACCATTTCGCCTCGTGGAAAACGGGTGGCAGTGGACAATTGGTACGAGTAGTTCTAGGGTACTGTGTGGTAAACTCGGTCGGTAATTTTGGTGGGATAGGGTACTGTGGGGTAAACCCGGTCGGTAGTGTTGGTGAGATAGGGTACTGTGGGGTAAACCCGGCCACCTAAGCTCCTTTGAACTTGCTGTTTCAGCAACTGATGAACCAAATAAATAGTAGCTCATTTGAAAGAGGAAGGCTCCAGGAACCCTGAAACGTAGGTGGCCGGATTTTCCCATGACCTGGTCTGGCCTGCTACCTACCGTAACCTAAACATTCTTCTTATGTACAAGTATGGATCACAATATGTTTGAAGGGCCTCAAAGCAAGTTGCATTTGGCACAATAGTTGTTTATGTGCCTGAAGGGCGCTAATTGGCTGCGATTTCGCTCTTGTGGTGCCTACATATACTTTTGTGTGTGATGACTGTGCCTGCTTTTTTAGCTGTCCAAATCGACCAACTTGATCTTCAACAAGACTGAAGTTTGTCCGCCCTACGAGTTCCGAGTTGCGGCCGTGAATGCAAGGGGAGTCAGCCAGTTTTCAAGTGTGGAGCGACTTGCGAGTAAGGCTGAGTGAGCAAAAACTTTCAACAAAAGTGCATCCACGTTTGACCCATCGAAAAGGCTGCGATCCTTTCCGCAGCGAACGAAAAATTACGGTTGGAAAAACGCGGGGCGGATCGAGTTTGCTTCGAATCTTTTTGATGGGTCAAACGTGGATTGCATAATGCCGTAGAACTGCATTGGCTTTTGGGTAATAAGAGACGGTGCTTTTACATTGCAATTTGCATTTTTGGCAGTACTATTTCACACTAATTGTAATGCCATTGTTTTAAGAGCCGGCTCCAGTATTCCCTGCTGATGCGAAGATTCACATTGTGAATGGCAGTCTCATCTACAAGGATGATCCATTCTACTCGTTACACAGTCTGGAGGATAACGCCACCATCTATTTTGATGTCGTATTCACATTGCCAAAACGTACGCCATCAAGATAAACTGAATCATTTACTAATGCCATTTTATTAAGCAACATACGTACAAAAGTATCTTGGAGCGAAACTTAGGGTACTTGACGTGGGGTAAATCCGGCCATGGGGTGGTAAAAAGCTGCTTTGACTTGCTGTTTTGAAAATGATGGACCAAATACCCATCGTTAGCTGTCTCAATCGGTTCATTGGTTACTGAGAAATGCAATATGCATGTAGCCCTGAACCTATTTTTAGGTGGCCGGATTTTTCCATGTCTGGGTTTACCCAATGATAATATATACCTATACCCTACATCATGTCGGTATGTATGTACGTTGTTGACGTTTATAGATTGGAGCTTGGAATACATGGAGAAAGAGATGATGATAATCAGTGCTGATCCATGCAAGCATCACATCACTCATCGTAGCATTCCGAGCGCCAAAATAGTACGTAAAAGTATGATGTCTAATGGCTCATTCACATCGGAGACATGCGTTGGGCGCCACGCCGGGCGTACGCTGAGCGTTTTCGTGGTTCGACGAAATGCTAAAGCATGGACACACAACCATGACTCACTTGGGCGTACTGCGCAGAGCGCATTTCCTTCCAATGTGAATCCATGTCTAACCTTAGCTAAAATCCTTCTGGAAATGGTATGGTAATCTAGATGATGAAACGAATCTTATCAAGTACCGTATTTATCGGTACATAGCCCTACTTTGCAATAATTGAGAGGTTCTACATATATTAGGCTATGCACCGGTAAATACGGTTCCCACAGTGTGTACGTTGAAGGAAATTTTCGGTCATTGTTTGAGGTTATGGACAAAGTTCAACCAATACTGCATATCAGGCTACCAGGCATTCAAATCATACAGGAATGCAATTTTCGCATCCTGGTAAGTAAATAAGTAATCCAATTCGTTGTCTTAGCTTTATGGACCCCCTAAAATCAGGAGACGGGGTAGATAAGAAATAAAGTCCGATTTTACCCCTCTCCCTGATTACCCCACCACAACCAGGGGTATAGATAGACAAGAGATTTTTGGCGCCTACCAAAATGAGGCCTCGTAAAAAAATTTTTGTACTAATCCCATGACATTTTTAGCCCCTAAAAGCAAAAAAATTGGGGCGCAAGAAATTTCGAGGCGCCTCATGTTCTTCCTATCTTTACCACCCTGACAACAACCACCATCCATCGCCATCATGCTGTATGCTTTGCCTACCTACGTGTATTTTCAGTTGAATAACATCAGAACCACGTGCGGAACGGCTGGGGAATATAAAGGGGGCATTATCCTTCAAAGAATCGGTATGCACAAGAGGTGATTTGAAGATGATTTTTGAACAAAGCAAAACGGTGTGAGTTGTTGATTGCTGATTGCTGTTTATTTTCAGATTGCAAGACCGTAGCGAATTATGACTGCCCTAAGGAAGTGCCAAAAGGTAACGACGATATAGACACAGAGAATGTGATCAGACATCGGCACGGTTTCCAGGGTGGGGGGTCTGTCAGTGGGGTTATGCTGGAGCAGAAAAGGGGGGCTGACCGATGTATACCCCAGAAAATATTTCATGTTCATCCAGCATACCCCCAAAAAGACAAAAAGAAAGAGTCTGTAACATACCCCCAAAAAAACACCAACATACCCCCAAATTTCACTGAAACATACCCCCA
>JASAMW010000415.1:0-10183 GCA_030247985.1 Epsilonema sp. ZAB3_2
GGACTACCGCATGTACCTGTACGTACGTACAGTACCTACGTGTACTATGAAAGATGCTTCGGCGGAAGTTTGTGCTTCTGTTTTAAGGCAAGAAAAAGCCAAGCCTAAAAATCGCTCCTGCTAGATTCAGAATGAGTGATTTTGCGATTTGTTCAACGATCTTTACTTATGACAATGGCCCTGGTTGATATGACTAGAACGATTTGATGGACGCGGGCATACAGTGCCTCTGTGGCAAGTACAGTATGCAACAGATGAAAAACTGTGAATTTACTGGAAAGTACATAACATGCGTTGGATGAAAGCGCTGGAATTTACAATAAAATTTTTGCAGCAACTAGTACAACTACAGTTCTCAGGTGTAAAGAGTGTGTAATACATGAATCCTGCTACAGTATAAACACAGTACATAGGTAGGCTACATCACCATACATAAAACACATGCAACCGTAAAGAATCGAGAGTTTCATTTAGATTGTCAATAAGTATGCAGGAACCGTCATTATTCGTGTATTGCCCCCTCGAATATACCTAGCCCCCCCCCCCCTAATCTGTGCCTACCATCGTTTGTACTCGTATATAGCCCCATATCAAAGACCCGCGAAAAACGACAAAAACGTAGGTTTTTACAGTACCGTCGTCGAAAAATGGCGACTGTACAGGCGGTAAAACGGTAAAGCAATTACTGCTGACAACACTAAATATGCACATATTGTAAGTTTACATGCGATTTACGCTGTAAGATCAACACAAACAACAACAGGTAATAACTTGTCTTTGAATTTCCTACGTGACTTTTGGCAAAAGAAAACTTTTCGGCAGGTTTTCATTCAGTACCTATAGACGACGATCTAACGTACAGTATGTACGGACGTACATATAATGTTCCAGAAGCAGTCTCTGGGGTAATAAGACGGAAAATTCGTAGCGATAAAACAACAGTATTTTCTTCAACACATATGGGGCCAAAATTTAAGATATCGATTATTATTCTTCTGATTATTGGATCCTGGTTTCTCCAGTCGAGTGAAGCCACGGACTGTGGCACGGACTGTCGAAAAGCGTGCACCAGTGGGGAGAAATGCACCAACAATTGCTGCTGCAAAGGATTGAGATGGTGTGGATGCAGCGCTAGCAAATGTGGTCAAACTTGCCTTTCAGGTATGTACCTAAAGTGTGTGATGCTGCAATTTTGTCGGGTTTCCCCATTGCCACTGAGCAAGGGTAGAGCGTAGAAATGGTCCGAATTGTCCCATACCCGGCCCGACTCACCCCGCGTTACCATACATGCGTAACATAGCTAACAGTAAAACAGTGTACTAGTACGTATGCGTACACTTGCTTTGTTATGTCAGAGCGGTGCAGTCCTTTGTTCTGTCCGACTCTGGCTTATGCAGCGACACACACACATCGAGCATTCCTTCTAGCAAAAATATATAATTATTTATTTTTGGTTTTTATTTTAGGCTATTTGGATCCGCTGTGCGACAATCGCTGCAAAGCTGAGAAGTGGCTGCACTGTAAGACGGGACTGAACAGCTGCGACGTTCTCTGGCGCTACCGAACCGAGTTCGCGGCCGCCGTTGAGGCGCTGCGGGCGCTGAGGAGAGAAGGCAAGCTGAATAGAGATACTACATAGGAGACAAGAGAAGCAGTTCAAAAAATTGGGCAGCCAGTGCGTGAGTCGAAGTCGAACACGCAGCGCAGCACGGGATTACGCCCCTCTTAGCCCACGACTCCATCTGACTGCACAGCTTCAATTTCTCAAACTCCCACTCTTGTACCTACTCACTGGGCTCCCACACGCTCTTTTATTGACCTCCCACAGACTTGCGGTACTTTTGTCTGAAGGCAAGCTGAGCAAGGAGCAGTGCCATAATGTGGTGGCCATCGGTGGAGCCTCCTACTCCACCGCCAAGTTCGCCCTGGAGCAAATGGGCAAGGTGATCTGCCAGGGGTTTGTCGTCTGCACCGCGGTTTCGGAAGGCGCCAAACACGCCGCAGGATGCGCTTGCGCCATCGCGTTCGGCTAGAGAATTATCCAGGGAAAAATGAGCGTACAGTAAAAGAATGTGAGTGAATGTACCAATGGCCAGCTTCCATTCAGAGAGTAAAAGAATGTACGTATAGCAATAACATAGGTACGTATGTGTAGTGTAGGTAGGTAGGTGCGATCAGATTTTGATGTTACAGTACCGTTCTGCATAGCTATGAATAATTGGGCAAGGTTTGTAGAATATTAGGTTCTTATTATTTATTTTATTAGGCATAACGGCCTAAAATTATAGCAAATAATTAGTTAAATAGAAAAGAGGAGCATAACAACATTTTCAAGCGATTTTCTTTGTTTGGAAAAACCACCTCAAATGCTTCATCTGCCACGCGCTAATGCAGAGCACCACAAGGAGTTGAGCAAAGGCCCAGAATAGCACCTGACTGTTCACACCTTCGCTGGATTTCCGAAAACGCTCTTCCCTTTGCTGAAATTATAGCACCCATATCTTGATAATATGCTCAGTACGTACGTATGGCTTCAGTATGTACAGTACGCGTGCTTCTGCATACACATACACACACATACCCGTTGATAATTTTGCTCCTTCTGCATGCGTTCCACTTGATCCAGCAGTTGCCTCACCCTCAGTTGAAGCTCGTTTAGCTTCTGCTTCTCAGCTATGTCCTTGTAGTCCATCACGTGCTCTCCTGTACCCAACCAAAGGTGAACGCGCTGAAATTAGCACAAAACGGGGTTATATATATACATATTACGTCACCGTTAGGGGTAGTGCGAGTGGAAGGGGGCAGCGTACCCTTGCCAGCAGCCGGTGACGTAATATGTAAATCATCCGAAAAATTGGAACTCCGTTGCGCTGCATGGCAGTCTAAGATCAAATTACTGTTTAGCCTACTTGCTTATTACCAGTTGCACTTGCAGATTTTGATGCTCTTTCGGATTCATTTTGGAGGGATATAGACAGATTTGATGCTCTCCCGCTTGCGAACTGGTGAAGCTGATCTTTCCTTCCATCGTGTACACTTTTGATAGCATTTCTTTTTGATGAGGATCTCTGATGACCACCCGCACACCCACGTAGGCATTGAGTAGATATTGCTTTGTGCGAAAATCGAACATCTCGATTTTGTAATTGCCTGAAAAAAATATGTAACATAATAGAAATTAGCAACAAGCGGAACAGTACATAGGCCCTACAGCTGTAAAACAATAAAATTAAAAATACGAAGAAAACAGCCATACCTACGACTAATGTATCCTCTGGAATCTCCTCGATAAAGCATTTCTTATCATTTTCCCTCATATGAAAATAGATGCCATCTGCAAATTTGAGCAAAGATATCAATAAGAAACATTTTAGAAAAATCATTTTGCATCGTCTTTTACACGGCAGCAAAAATCATGAAATACGTGCATATATACGTGAGTGTACGTACATGAATGCCTGCCAAAACCAGCATGGAACAGTTTTGTCGTTCCAAGTGTGGAATATATTGTGGAAGTGCACACTGCACGCATGAACGTACCTATTTAACGTACATGTGTAATATTCGCCGACACGTCCACAAAGTTCTGCCTTCAAAGTAGTACGTACGTACGCACTAAGTATGCGGTATGTACGCACATACTCCTTCGACACTACCACCTTGCATTAGTCGTATGTGTCCACGTACGTACGTTGCATCGAGATTCGTTGGTAGCAAGCGTGCGCGAGAGACGAGCTAGAATGCACAGGAAGACTTCGTCGCGTGTTCCAAATCCAAAAATTCATAAATTGTTGGTAGAGAGAGGCCAGCGCAAGTGCACGGGTACATACTGTGTGTGTACTGTACATACTGTGTAAACAAATAATTGGACGAAGAGTATGTTGACTGTAAAAGTATGATCCTTTCTGATAAAAAACTTGCAACAATACTTGCGAAAACTTTGATAAAGTGACATTTTGCGGAAAAAGAGAAAAAAAATATGTACACATCTTTCTGTCCGCTGTCTTGACGTGTAAGGTGTACGTGTACATAATCCATGGTAAATGACAACATACACGTATGGCGCCCGTTTGTGTGTCTTTGTTGCCGTCGCACCGAATCAAACAGCTCCGCCTAATACTGTTACTGGTAGGATTCTCCGTGCTTTACCTCAGTCGATTCGTTCATCTTCCCAAAATAGAACGAGACAAGAAGGATGCTTCCACCAAGAATTACGTGGCTCGCAAAAAGCCGCAGAAATTCTACTCATACTCGGAATACGCGAGGGATTTTGTGACCGGAGGATGGCAACTGGTACCTCCTGGTCGGAAATATCGCTGGGATCCCAGCTTAGTCGGCGTACGATCCGCTTACAGGGGTATAGATAGCGAAAACCAACATATTGTTAGGCTGAGTGAGAATCATTATGTATGTGCGTAGACAGGTTGCCATTCAAAATGAAACGTTCTCAAATCAAAGCCTCAATCAATCAAAAAATTTGCGCACCTTGTCCACCTCTTTGGGGAACATTCTTGAGCCCAATTACAGTATGTGTTTCGTATTTATCAATACCCCTGGCCTACTATCACCCAGAAGCCGGTAGCGTCGTGCTGATAACGTTTAATCACGAGATGAAGCGCCTGATGACAGAAGGAAAGTGGGGCAATTGGAGCTACTCCTGCCTTTTCTACGACAAGCAAAGGAGATTTCTGGGTCGACATGACGGCAGCTTCTACACCAGCTATCTGTTCTTCTGCAACAAAACGGATACCGTCCCTGCGTTTGTTTATCTCTTGAGAAACGGCAACTACAACGATACAGAGACCGTAGAGGAAGAACAGCAAAGTAATCAACCTGCCTGGCTAATGAAAGTGACAGACTTGGCAGAACGACGGCGTCAAATGGGCGCCATTAAGCGTCGGGAAGAATTGGTCATGTGCCTGGGTCCGCTCATGAGGAAGCAGGACTGGCTTCTGTTTCTACAATTCTTCGAATTTCATCGAATGCAAGGAGTGAAGAAGTTCTGGGTTCCGCATCGATTCACTCTCGCCCCGTCAACTCGGCGTCTGTTGAGCTATTACCAAAAATTGGGTACGTGCGTACGGTGTAGTCAGTTGGGTTTGGGTAGGATGATCGCCAACTAACCGGCGGTGAAACAAAAGCGCCTGTAAATAAATAAAGAAATAAACAAATAAATAAATACGTACAGTAGGTATGTACATACGTACAGAATCTACTTTGTGAATATTTTTCTGAGACGTGGTTACTATAAATACCGTATCCACGATATAATGCAACAATACTCAGATAGAAGTCAAAGATGTACGTACATAAAAGTCCCCAGTATTAGACTGATCTTCCATTTCAA
The DNA here is from genome assembly GCA_030247985.1 of Epsilonema sp. ZAB3_2. Lineage (NCBI taxonomy): Eukaryota > Metazoa > Nematoda > Chromadorea > Desmodorida > Epsilonematidae > Epsilonema > Epsilonema sp. ZAB3_2. Next base: position 5,348 of record JASAMW010000415.1, read on the forward strand.
TCTCCAAACTCTATCTTTTCTTCAGGACTCGTTGAGGTGGACTCTTGGGAAACGGACTTCCCCGGCTGTACTCAATCCGACCCTCGCTACTGTTCCGACATGCCGCAGAAGAACGAGTGCACCTACCGCAGCGCCTACCAGTACCGATTCGTCCTCTTCTGCGATTTCGACGAGCTGTACATTCCCGTAAACCAAACTGCTTGGAACTTGGTGAACTTCCTGCACGCCAAATTCAACGAAACGCCCAAGAACCAACTGACCAGCCCATGCCTCAGGGTAAACGCGTCTTTGTGCAGGTTTGGCAGCTTGACTTTCGGCTCCAGGTACCACATCGCTCCGAAATGGGCAGACGGTGACTTGAGAGCGGAGCCAAGGAGTTATTCGGATCTCAACTTATAGGGGAACTTCATAAACTACGTCACGCAAAATTCATCCGTCGCCTCCCCCTTCCCCCTACACGTCACGCTTTTTTGGCCACCCCTGAATACTTTATGTACTGTATGTACAGTATATCGAGTGACATATCGTCACGCAAACGTCACATTCGGCTCAACCCAATCCCCCTATTTTTGCGTGACGTACTTTATGAATCTCCCCTTAGCCTACCTCAGGGCGAACTTGCCTCTGCTCAATTGGAACCTCACCAGCACACCGATGCACATCGGCTACATGCCCAAGAGTGTCGTGCGGCCAGAAGCCGTTAAGCGAATGTGGGTGCACAACGTCCGCGATTACTACGGTAAGCAGTGGGTGTCGAGAAATCTGAACCAGACATCAGAGGCCTTCTTTCATCACTTCAAGCGGAAAAACGGATGGCCGGAAATTGTTCAGACCTACGATCTGGTGAAATACAACGTCACGCACTCATCAGTCTATTTCAATGGGACGTTTGTGGATGCATTGCTCAAGAACATGCAGAAGACACTGCGGCAAGTGTATGGTGCGCATCAATAAAAGTATTTATTTACCGGCACCTAAAGTTGGATATGAAGCCGGTCATAAATAAATTTTAACTCCTCCTCAATCGGCCTTGCAGTGGTCAACCAGTTGCACAACCGACATATGGGAGTTGTGTGCAACCGACGCCAACCGACATACGGGAGTTGCAACTGTATGTTGGTTGGCGTCGGTTGCGCAACTCCCCATAGGGTATGTCCTAATATGTCATAGAGTACACCCGCGCTAAGGACAGTTCCATTATGTCCTGCGTCCCCATATGTCCGTTGGCGTCGGTTGCGCAACTGGTTGACCACTGTGACGAGCCGATTGAGGAAGAGTTTATACTCTACAGTAGGTGCATCAACCATTCTTTATCACTCATGTCACAGGTAATGAGTTGACACGGTTTACAAAGGTGCGCCTCATCGCCAACAGCCAATTCTTCCTGACACTGGCATTCACATCGGCAAAGCGTACATCTCTGTAGCTTGACCTCCAAGCTTGACTTATTGTTCTGCCGTACCTTGCTCGCTGTGCTCAGAATTGTGCTCACGGTTGATGGAAATCCCAGCCTGCTAATCTCAGTCAGGAAAGAGTCCGTCACCCCTTGAATACTGTTTCCACCCGTTGCAGAAGCAGTCGTAGATGTTTCAGCGATTTTGATCGGCGCGTCCAACTTGTGGAAATGATTGAAAAGAGCCAGTTCTTTCTGGGAAAAATCGCGCAGTGGCCTGAAAGCAAAGAGAAATTTGATTTACTGTAGCAGGGAACACCAAACACGACCTAGGGGTTAACACATACCGCAGCAAGGCGTCATTGTTGGCGGTTTGTTGCCATTTCGTCAACAAATCGATAACAAACCAACATTCCCCATAGATTGATGTCAACAAAATGAACAACAAACCAAAAACAGACGGGCGACTTGTTGACAACAATGACGCCTTGCTGCTGTATGTGTTAGCAGGAACTGGGCATCGGCTTTGCCGGAGTAGTGTGGTTGTGTAGAGCAGAAGACAGATGAGAGAGAGAGAAAGACTGGCGGAACGAGGAAAGAAAGAGAAAGGAACGAGGCTGCGCAGCTCCCTTTTATAGGGACTGCCAGGATAGTGCTACCTCCTGAGCAATGGCGCACGCATTACACAGTATCAATTGTGCAACAAACATATCAATCACTCTTCTTCCTCTTCTTAACTTCTTCCGGGGACCTGAGCTTCTTCCGTCTGGAACGACACATGGCAAATCCAGGATCCGGCCGACTCAGTCCTTGAGAGTGGTTGGTGCAGGTACAGGCTTCCCCACCAACCAATACGGCCTCCGTAGGTTGCGTAGATTGGTGGTCCAAGTTTGGTTGTGGGTTGGCGTGAGACCTGAATCGGCACTGCGTTGCAGTTTCCGCTGGGACAGCGACGTGGATCCATGGCTGATTCAGGTTGATATGGGGCTTGCAGGTTCCGCGAGGCAGATCGATCCCCAGTTGCACCTTGGTTCCATGATCCACTGGTGGCCTCGGGTCGGGTCCGCTGCTTCCTAAAGGGGACGTGATCCAGACTCCTGAGAGGGGCGCAACCCCATCGTCTCCTCCAGTGAGGATAGAAATCAATCAATCAATCAATCTTTCTTTTTCTTCAATCTTTCTTTCTTTTCTTTCTTTTCCTTCAATGAGTGCCAGGGCTCCGGACTTGAGCAGATCCTTCGACTTGAAAGTGATGCTGCACCACCAAGTGAGCTAGCTGACCTCCGTGGGGATTTGATGGTAGATGCCTGGCTTGGGTGGGGTGCCGTGGAAGCCCACCAATGCCATGGTCCTCTGGGCTGCTTCTCCTGTTGTCGATCGGAGGTCACTTCTCTGCTCCCAGGCCCACTTGGGTCCCCCTGCCTCAGCTTCCTTGGGGTTCCTGTCGTCCGCCTGAGCTTGTAGAATCCGCTGGGTCGTCGCCATTGGTATGTCGGAGGGTGGGTCGGGTAGAAAGAAGATAGGTGGAAGGAAGATGAAGAGCGAAGTGGAGTCGCGACTGGTCAGCAGGAAAAGAAAGGAGCGAACTGATTTGTCAGGCTGCGCACCTCCCTTTTATAGGGGGACTGGCAGGAGGTGCCCCGCCCGGAAATGCTACTTCCTCAGCAATGCCATTGGAATGCAACGTCCGCATTACATACCTAGTGTCAATAGTAGAGTAGGTACGTACGTACGTACGTATGCAACTATGTACAACATATCAACTTTCACCGTACTTCAATATTCGCAAGTAGCGGTTGGTTACCCGAGGTGTTAGATAGCTGTGACCGAGGGTAGCGGGTTCGACTCCCTTTCGGTTCTATTCTCTCCCCCTTTTTCGGGGCCAAGCTATCGCCATATGGAACGCGGCACGTCACACGTACTGTACCTACACGTACCTGATAACCGTTATTTTCTCATCGCCAGCGTCCATCTTTCCGACAACCGCCGTCTCCTCCGCAATTTGAGCTCCTCTTCCCAGCGCCACCAAATTCAGCGTCAGTCTCGCCAAGACATCCGCGTCCGAGGCCAAAACTACCACCTTGACCTTGCCGAGCCTCAGCTCATCTGCAGCCAATAAGCGTCTGAGCAGAGCTCTCTTCAGCCAATAGCAGAGATCCCGACGGCTGGATTCTGATTGGACAGAGTTGAGGAGGTTGGCCAATCGCTGCGCTTGAGAGAATCCGGGAAGATTGTCGGGGGTTTCAACTGTTGAGGCGAGGTCCACTGCGGTGCAGTTTGGGCTGAGGATTGAGGCCAGATGGGTCAGAAAGCAAGGAATGTGGAAGGGAAGAAGGAAAGAGCGAAGGGCACTGAAATGAAGCAGAAAAGCGGGTCTAAAAGGCTGTTGTCTTGCAAAATGTGTGGTATAACGTACAAACAACTATTGAAGTACAGAACGAAAAGTAGGGTACTATGGGCTAAACTCGGCCATAGGAAAATCCGGCGACCAAAATTTCGGGGCTTCATATCTCAGCAACCAGTGGACAATTTGAGCCAAATATTACACCAATCGATTCCTTGACCTCTCTTTCAAATGAGCTATTCGATTCGTCATTTGCTGAAACAGCAAGTTGAAAGAAGCTTAGGTGGCCGGGTTTACCCGATGGCCTGGGTTACCCCACAGTACCCTATGTGACGTGCCGCGTTCCGTATGGCGATAGCCGGGCCCCCGAAAAGGAGGGGGGAGGGAGAGAGAAATAGGACCGAACGGGAATCGAACCCGCTACCCTCGGATACAGCTGTGGGTGGACATTAGGTACACGACCAGGTACCGGTCCGGGGACTTTTGGCTAAACTCGCCTTGCATACCTAGAACTACAGGGTGTCTCACGTAGACCTACCTAACGACGCAGCCTTATAACTTCCGTACTACAGTAGATATCGAGCTGAAATTTTGTCCCCAGAAACCCAAGAATATACCATACTTTGTGGCAAAATTTGAGTCAGATAGGCCCACAGCAAACGAAATTACAGGCTTATAAATTTTTGACCCTGTTTTTATCATTTTCCTGCACTGAGCATGGTTTTGAGATTAGAATCTTTTGCTCAGCATGGTCTAGCAGCTTATCCAACATGGCAATGGTGGTACAACAATGGCTCAACATCACCACAGTCCAGAACACAAAGGATTCAAAAATACAGGCGATTTGCTGCCCATAACAGCATTCAAGGGTCTGTCGAGGTCAATAGTGGCACCACTGATTTCGAAATGCTGAAAAAAGTGGTCGCAACTTTGCAAGCTCGTAATTTCATCCCTGCTTGACGTACCTGGCTCAAATTTTGCCACAAAGTATGGTATATTGTTGGGTTTCTGGGGACAAAATTTCAGCTTGATATCTACTGTAATACGGAAGTTATAAGGCTGAGTCGTTAGGTAGGTCTACGTGAGACACCCTGTAGTT
>JASAMW010000416.1:0-69942 GCA_030247985.1 Epsilonema sp. ZAB3_2
ACTCCCTGATGCCTGCGCAGAACTTCCGCACTATTTCGAAACTGCTCCACGAAGTTTAGCACAATGTATGGTCCGTGCAGAAGAAAGTAGACGAGGAATAAAACCACGCAAAACTTCCCCAGTTCCAGTTGATCCAGGTACCCCCGGTTATCCATGATGAAGCTGGTGTATCCGTCCGGTCGCTGCGTCAGCATTGAGCGTCGCCCGATTCGCACCTCCCTGGCCCTGGTGAATATCAGCGCAAAGCACAGCAGGAGCACCGTTAAGGTCAGAGCGTACACCAGCAGGGTGGCCACCGCATAACCCACTGGAGTGCCTTTTGCCACCGCGCAAAAGTAGCGAGCGTGATAGACCTCCGCCAGTATGCTACCCATGATCAAGGGAAGGGCGAAACAGAGGCCCACAAGCCACACGCCACAAACCGCCACGCAAAGTCGAGTTTTGGTGAATCGATTCTCATAGAGTGCGGGAGACAACAGAACCACTGCTCTGTCCACTGACAGCAGGGTGATGCCCGCCAACGCTTCCAGATCCAGCAGCGCCCCCAAGGCTGCATTGAACCTGCACGCGAACTCGCCTAGTTTCCAGCTCTCTATACCCATGGAGATGTAGAGCAATGAGATGAACAGATTGATGGTAATCTCCAAGAGATTGATGACGGCCAGGTTCAATATACACAGGCTGAAGCAAGAGCGACGAAGGCTCCAGCTCGACAAGATGGTAAACGCGAGAAAGACGTTACCGAGAAATGAGGCTACGATTAGCAGCGCAAGCAGCACAGCGCTGAATGCTTTGAGATTTTGTGATGGAATTGCGGATGGCGTGGTTGTTGCCACCGCGAATAAATCTTCGTAATCCATTCTGCTGGTGCGGTACTACACTTACGAACGGTACGCAGAAATGACAGCAATTCGCAACTTTCTATTGTGGCAAATTCAGTGGTGATATATTTTTGGTGATGTCGCCATGCAGGATCGAATATTGTTTCCAGGTAAGTCGGGATTATTGTAGCACAGTAGTAAGTAGTACTGGCAAAATACAGAGTAATGATCGGAAACTTGAAATTTGCGTCAGGTGAAGCCAAAAGCTGGCAAACGCAATTTTAGCGAATCACACTGTACACCGGAATTGAAAACAATCTTTCGCATTATACACATTCACTGTAAGTACGTTGAAATACATACAAACTACGTTACGTATATCTAGCTGTATCCGTATGAAGCAACCCCATGTCTGTTTATTGGATTCTCCAAGGCATTTCTTGTTGCTAGGGCGCCTTCTCTTCGCGAGTCCTAACGAAGGATGATCGAAAGTTGTGGGCACCTCTGTATATGACATGACGTGTACGTTATCAAAGCCTGAAGCTACAGTACAACATGCAAACGTAGTACTACTGTATGTACGTAAAAGTAGAACATTCTAACGCATAGCATGTACCAATCGTGCAGGAGCGTTATACGTAGCACCGCGCATACAGATACGTACAGTACGTATACTTAAATATGCAGCTTACATCACAGCACAAAATGAAAACCAAATGCAAAGGAAACAGAGATGACCACCAACTCAACCAGCATCCGTGTACTTGGTACAAACGTATGCATATCATGCACCACATACGTACTACTTACGTACTACCACCCCTATACAACCATATGGTATGTACGGTACGGGTAGGATACAGTAGGTACTGAACGTATTGCTAATTGCTGTGTGTCCCTATCTATGTAGAAAGTACTTATCGATCAAGTAGGAAAAGGCGGCGAAGCCAGCGGCGCCAGTGACACCCGGCCAGAGTCCGGCCCTCAATCCGATGAGGCCGCCCACCAGAGCCCCGGACATGAGACCGTTCTTGTAGTCACTCCGCGCTCTGTACGTCTCCAGACTGCACTCCGAAGCGGCAAACATCAAGCCGATCACCGCAAAGTTCTTCGAGTAACTCTTGCACCTGATCCCCATCTCTTTCAACGTCTCTCGCACCGTCGGGTATTTCACTGCAACAGCTACTGCATACCAACTGGAGGTACGTACATATGAAACTAATCACCAAAAATACCATACCACCCCATTATTTTCTATTTGTGGTATCATCTTGCATGGGGGGTACACATGGCATATTTTGCAGAAGTCAATAATATTATTCTAGGGTACCTGTGGCGCCGATGATTTCGTACTGCGGCATCATCCAAGACATGAAGAGACCCATAACAACACCGAAGCCAGCGCCAGCCACGCAGGACATGCCGGATCGCACGAGACAGCTCTCCATCGCATACTGCACCATCCGCTCTTCCCGTCCCATCTCAGGCTGCAAACAAAGCAGCTAGCTACTCAAATGTCCGCCTGTACCGTGAATAAATAAATATTCAGCAACATTATCTTGCACTGCGGTATTTTTCTATAACAGCGAGTTTGATAAAATTAGTAGTAAAGATGACGCCACCTTCATCAGAATAGCAACGTATTCCTCTACACTTCGTCAAACATACAGTACGTCAGATTAGCAACGGCCCAGCCGTGGGCCTTTGGTCGGAGGACGCACAATACAGAGTGTCTCATAATAAACCATCCACCTTTCCGTGCATGTAACTCTGGAACCACACCTTAGATTTTTATGCGGTCTTTTCTATTCTGTAGCCAAGGCTTCAACTGAGATGTGTACAAAATTTCAGCTATTTGGTCCACATACTTAAGAAATTGCGACGGTTTGAATCCCGAAGCTCAAAATCGGCGTTTTTCTTTGTATGGAGGAAAATTTCGGTCTTAATTTTTGAAGATACCCTGTTCCATGCGTTTGCTATGCTGGCACTGGGGCTAACTTTGCACACCGACAACTCGTGAACGGATAGGAATTTTGAAAAGCGGTTTTTGCCCTTACGGCCTCGCCGTAAGGGCTACCACGTTAGGTTGCCTTAATCATACGGGTATAGGGACCCTACGTACTATGCTGTAGGATATGGTTACGTACTGTGTAGGTATAGGACAAATTTCAAATTTTCAATTTGGCGATCCTACGTATGTGGCGGCGATACGTCCCATGATGAAGTTTCGTTGACGTTTTAGAGAACCTAAAGTTTCGTTGACATTTAGAAGATTTTTGTTTCGTTGACATTTTGGGAAAAATTTGTCCGCACCCAGGTTCGAACCTCACCCCGGGTAATCCCGTAGGATTGGAAGACGAACGCTCTATCGCCTACACCATCGCGACGAACTGGGGAAATGACGAAAACACAGGATAAGTAGTTGAGCTGAGAGGTAATAATTTGCATATAAGGCAAAAAGATAAAAGATGTGGTTTGGGGAGTAATTTGCATAGGAAATGTCAACATTTGAGCCAAAAATAATTTACATGAAAAGAACAGTGTGTTAAAGAGTGGAATTTGCATACGAAAAATAAAAATGCGGCGAAAATTGAGACACGTCACAGACTAGTTATTTTCTGCTTTTACTTTGTTGCTGAGCAGCGGCGCTATTGCGTTGAAGAATCACAGGGGAAAAATTGTGCATAGTCAGTGAGAAAGGGAATGATTTTCTTCTGAAAGGATCGTATCTTCAACAGCAATTCAAAAGGAGAACTCTCTTTTGGAAGGAGTGCGTGTTCAAGAGCGATTCAATAAAACAATGCCTGGAATGCTGTGGAAGAAGAACATCTCAACTCAAATGGCAGGAGAGAAAAAGCAGGTAATTTTGAAAAGAAGTTCTGCAGCAGATACAGTACTGATAGCTGTATTGTACAATAGATTCATTTCTTTCTGGACCCACGGGCCCGATCTATTACTGTAAACGGGGAAATTTTCGGACGGAGGAAATTTTCGGAAAATTCAAACAAAAAATTCTGTCCGAAAATTTTACCATACGAATTTTTTGTATGTACAGTATATTTCCATGTGCAGCACATATTGCTAAAAATCTTAGAGTCAACGAAACTGAAAAAACGCGCACAAAAGCAACAAAACCTTCAGTTGCAGAGCAGTTCACAGGCTCATGTTTAGATTGCTAGCGTGAAGTATTCATGTCAACGAAACTGTGAATATGTGACCAATATGGTGCTGTGTCCCCTGATACCATACTTCCGATTTTGCCCACCGTTTTTCTCTGCTTACAAACCTGCTTTACCCATCCGCATCTGCCTGGGGGACCCAAAGGTTTTTCACTGCTGCATGCTGAAACCCTACTTGACCCACGGGCCCGATCTATTACTGTAAATGATGAAATTTTTGGACGGTGAAAATTTTCGGATAAAAAATTCTGTCCGAAAATTTTAACGTCCTAATTTTACCGTCTTTCATACATACGTACGTAGTCTACAGTACATTCATACGTAATACAGTAAATGTCGCTGTGCGTGCATGCACATTGAGGTCAGACATGTGTCCGAAAATTTCCCCATCCGAAAATACAAGTTCAATCAACTCTCCATTCCATACCGCACGCATCCTCTTTCTTCTACTACCATTTATCAGCCCTTACATACTGCTACTTGTAAGGGCTTCACTCCTGTTTGGCCCTCAGGACAAACGGCTGGTAATCATTAATATCTGCCGCTCAGGCAGCATCTCCACTTCCAAAAGACAGCACACCAGCCTCTACTACTGCTAATTGTAAGGGCTTCACTCCTGTTTGGCCCTCAGGACAAACGGCTGCTAATCATTAATATCAGCCCTTCAGACTCCTCCACTCACACCTAGAATGGTTGCCTTTTTATAAGCTGCTTGTTTGCAAAAGACTCGGTTAAAAATGTAGTTTATGATAAAATTGGTTTGAAAGTTAAATTCGAAAGTCGGTGTAGGGGACCCCTTGCCTTTAAGCTGAAATTTTGTACACATCTCAGTTGAAGCCTTGGCTACAAAATAGAAAAAACCGTATGAAAATCTAAGGTGTGGTTCCAGAGTTACATGCACAGAAAGGTGGATGGTTTATTATGAGACACCCTGTAGTATAGTTTCTTACCTGAAGGCGGCATAATTATTCCACACAAACCCATACATACCGTCATACCTAACCTACCAATGACAGAAAGTTCCTTGGCTTCATGGGTTCGTTTTTGGTCGCTTCCGGTCGCCAATACTTGGGCGCCGTGTACTTTCTCTCGCCAATCATTTCATCCATAAGTTGCAAGAACGGCGACGGTTGAAAGTCGCTGTCTGTCATCCCTTCATCTGCATTGCCACCACCAGCAGATGGTCGAACTCTTCGAAACGGATCGTGAAAAATCCTGGTCAAGTCGTGCATTGGCGGAAAGCCAGCCATCTATCTAGAATCTGCGTTACACTCGCATTTCAATGTGACATAACAAAATACTAGTACGTACGTTGGTACAACAGTACAGTTGTACCAACGTACGTACTTGTATATAGAATAAAATACACAAAGTAAGAGCCTTGGAAACAGCCAAGCACCACTAGTGATCTGGCAGTCTGTCAAATAGAAGTGTAGGCATTCAACAATATTTTACTCTTTCAACAATTTTCTCACTCAACTCTCACGTCACCACACACACATGGGCATGACTGAGTTGTCAAGTAAGAAACCAAAAAGGTACCAACATCACGTTCTTCCTTGCGGTTGCCACCTCATTTGCACAGGTATGGAACCATGGAAGTACAGTATGCGAAGGTACAGGTCGCTTATCACAACATATACGTACGTGCATTATATCTGTAGACGTTCTTTCTTCCGTGATGCGTTTCACTGAAATGATTTGCGAAACTTTGACCGGCGTAGATTCACATATACATACGCATGGGCAAAATATAGGCACATACACTAGGCTGTATGTGCAGTAGGTATGCAGTAGGTATGCATGCAGGTACGCAGGCTGTATGTGCAGTAGGTATGCATGCATGTACCTTTCTGAAGGTGCCGATCTGTCCGTGTGCCTTTGCTAGGTAGTCCGAGTGCGCTTGGTAGGGTGTCTGAGACAACTCCTCTTCCTTCCACAGATCCGGCGTCAGGTAGGAGTAGGTGCGCGCGATGGCCGCGTAGGTGGCTTTCGCTATAAACAGAATGCATTCCGAAACAAACATCAATGCGAAAATGGATGCTATATCCTACAGTAAAGCGCCCCATATTTTAATGAGTCGTGCATCGTCCACCACGCGGCAAGAAAGACACGACGCACGCCTATTAACCAGCTCCGTAATGACCTCGCCCGCGGGCCGCCTGAAACGTCAGTCTATTGATAATTTTTCCTGTTTCCGCCGGCGCTTTTTTCGATTTCGGGCGGCCCGCGGGCTGAGCGGGCGAGGCAATTATGGAGCTGGTTAAAAAACTGAGAACAACAGTTTTTGGCAGTGGATCGACAAGAAGAAGGCAGGTTTGTTCCATTCTCGGCGCGTACCGAAATTGCCGAGGGTGCCGGTGGATCCGGTGGCGCAGGTGTAGCAGTCCTCGATGCCGGCCATGTGCAGCAGCTTCTTCGGCACCGGCGCAGACACGATGCCAGTGCCGCGCGGCGCCGGAATCAGACGCACCAACACACTCCCGCATTTCCCCGTCACCTGCAACACAACGTACTGAACTCACGCACGCAGGCACAGGGAAGTCCCGGGGCTTTCCGGCCACCGGAAACGATTACATACCACGTATGTGTGGCCCAATAACGTCCTCCCTGCTGGTCCAAATTATCCCATCATACCCTAAGGTGGCACATATCGGAAGAAGAAGTAATTCAGTACTGCTCTCAATAAAACTACGAAACTATTGTAAGGGATATATGATACATGCACACCGAGGCCGACTACGTACGTAGACAGTAGGGTTGGGCAAACATCAATACGACTATGGTTACCCCTGAAACTCCCACAAAAGTAGTACTGTACATCCCGAGTCGGTGTGGACTTCTTGAGAAAACCCTGAGATTGACTATGTTAACGACTTTGGTGGGAGTTTGATGGACGTACGTACGTACTGTTCACCTTGCAAGGTACAGTGTGCGGCTTTCCAATCTTGTTGCCCCAGTAGCCTCGACGCACAGGAACAACGGAGAGCTTGGCGGATATGATAGCTCCTCGAATGGCAGTGGCCACTTCCTTGCTGCATTTCACGCCAAGACCCACGTGTCCGTTGTAGTCACCGATGGCCACAAACGCCTACAATGGGTATGCATACTGTTTAGGCATACACAGGCCAACACCGCAACAAAGTCTGCATTCCTGTGGGCTCATTGCAGAGACACGCGCTCGATGGACGCCGGACATACACCGAACACTGAGGGATATGTACATGAGACAAAATTTAAGTTTTGAGGTGTGTAGAGGCATGTATTTGAAGTCAAAAGCATGTATTTTAGGGCATACTTGAGGCTAAAACAGGGTTATTCTAGTATAAGACATAATCAGCAAAGCTTATAGCCAGTAGCTTGGCGTAGGAGTAGCTGTAGCTGCTGTATCCTATGACCAGCTTACACTGGTAGGTTGGGCACCCTACAGTACACATGGGGGTTATACACCAGGGGATATGGGTACATAGGACAAAATTTGTGTATCGCCGTATCGCCAATAGGGGTTATACATTGGGGAGGGGGAGGGATATACACCCAAAATACAGTACCTTGAATCGGGTACGCTGTCCGGCTCTGGTCTGCTTCTGAACCGGCATAATCTTCAGAACTTCGTCCTTCAACGCGGTGCCGAGAAATTGGTCGATAATTTCGTGCTCCTGCGGAAATAGAAGAGCTGTCTCTTAACACATACTCCGATCTGGCGTCATTGTTGGCAACAACTTTCTTCATTTGTTGTCGGTTTTGTTGTCCGTTTTCTTGCTTGTTGTCCGTTTTGTTGTCCGTTTTTATAGGTGTGTTGACGAACGACAACAAAACCGACAACACCCATATAAAACGGACAACAAAACGGACAACAAACAACAAAACGGACAACAAAACCGACAACAAACGAACGAGTTGTTGCCAACAATGACGCCAGGTCGGGGTATGTGTTAACCCTCTCAGTGATCAATCTGACCTGACCACCTGGCCGAAAACACGGTTCATGCATACCTTTATCGGCAGTGAATACAAGTAAATCTCCTCCAGCGTCTTGATTTTTCCGTCCTTCACCAGGCGGCCCAGTTTCGTCACCGGCATCCATTCCTTGTCGCCTTCCTTGCCGCCCATGCGGCCCCCACGTCCTCGACCGCGCCCGCGTCCACGACCCCGAGGGCCGCCCCCGAAACCACCACGAAATCCACCGCGCTCCGCCATTGGTACTGTCTGATGACCTCTTTATCTGTTGCAGAAAGAAATTCCTTCTTCCTTCCACCTTGACTTGACTGACTTGACTTCCTCCGTTCCTGATTTGATTGGGACCTTCTACTGGCGGGCACGGGCAGGGGCATGGGGGTCACCATCCTAAAGGCGGGCATGGAGGGTATGGGGAAATCTGATGGCCCATTCACAACGAACGCTGAACGCCGAAGTACGAGGGTTACCACATCTGCGATAGGATTGCCAGATGTGCAAAATCGTTACCAATTGTGCAACTGTTGCCAGATGCATAAAGGGTTTGCCAGATCAGTAAATAGGCTGCCATGTAAATAATAGTGCTGTGCAAGCATAGTGGTGCTTTTTTGCAAATTTTTTATGCGCACATTTTATTACTTTTTAGCAAAGTAACTGCTGTTTGACTAAAAAGTAAAAAATGTACAAAAATATAAACAAGTTTTGGAAGAAAAAGTGAAAAAAGTGCAGACAAGTAAACAAATTTTGCTAAAAGCGACCTTGCCCATTGCTCTTCCCTACTATGCACACTACTGTGTTTGCTGTTTACCCCCTGTACCATACTATGCATAAAAAATAATTGCAACTATTGCAAAAATATTGCATACTATTGCAAAAATATAACAGTCAAAATTCTCTCTCAGTGCCAATTATTGGCCAAGCCCTCCTTTCCAGAATCCACCTTTGTCCCATGATTTAGATTAGCTGGTCGATGTGATCACATGAATCAGTGTCCCGAAGTGAATGAAGGAAGACTATGGTATGTATGTAGTAAAAACGAAGACGATGACAGAACGCACGTACGTATGTACTGTAGTCTTCCTTCATTCACTTCAGGATGCTGATCATGTGATCACATTGACCGCTGATCTAAATCATGGGACAAAGGTGGATTTCATTTGGAGTAATTATTTCACGTTGTACAAGGATTAGCCTGAATTTGACACTTCTCTTGGCTGCAATAACTTTGTATTAGTTCTAGGACCTACCGTATTTTTGGGTGTATAGCCCCAAAAATCGAGAGGTCTGATGGGGGGTTATACACTGGGGGGGGGGGGGGGGATATACACTGGGGGGGGGTGGTAATAAAAATGGGACAAAATTTTTGTTTGTGAGAGGTGTGTAGAGGCATGTTTTTGAGGTCAAAAGTACGTGTTTTAGGGCATAATCGTGGTTAAAACAGGGTTATTCTAGTACAAGACATGCTCAGCTAAGCCTATAGGCATGGTAGTATGGTGTAGGAGTAGCTACAGCTAGCTTATGACCAGCTTACATAGGTAGGTTAGTTACCTTCCAGTACATGGGGGGTTATACACCAGGGGGATATACATAGGACAAAATTTATGTTTTGCCAATGGGGGGTTATAGGGTGGGGCTAAAAGGCGGACGCGGACACGGACGCGGACGCGGATGCTGGGTTAAAAGGCGGACACGGACGCTGGGCTAAAAGGCGGACGCAGAAAAAGCGGACGTGGCGCAAGATTTGCATCCACGTCCGCCTTTTAGTCCAATCTGCTGACTCTTCTTTCTACCACTTTGGTGGGTAATGGGCTAAAAAGCGGATGCAGAAAAAGCGGGCGCAATATTGCATGTGCTAAGGATAGGACTTAGGCTTTAGGCTTAGGCTTAGGTATTGGATGCAGAGGGGTAGGCCTCAGCCTAAGCCTCAGCCTAAGCCTAAAGCATAAGTCACATCCTTTTGAAAAAAACACTTGCTTTATTTGATCACATTGTGAAAGAAATGCCCCATAGCGATGTACAGCAGTACCCTGATCAGATAGTGACTGCCGAGCATGGTGGTTACACGTGCAATGTTGCGTCCGTTTTTTCTGCGTCCGCTTTTTAGCCCATTACCCACCAAAGTGGTAGAAAGAAAAGTCAGCAGATTGGACTAAATGGCGGACGCGGATGCAAATCTATCGCCGCGTCCGCTTTTTCTGCGTCCACCTTTTAGCCCAGCGTCCGCATCCGCGTCCGCCTTTTAACCCAGCGTCCGCGTCCGCGTCTGTGTCCGCGTCCGCCTTTTAGCCCTACCCGTGGGTTATACACTGGGGGGATATACTCAGGGGGGATATACACCCAAAAATACGGTATTGCATTCGCATTCGTATTATTCGTAGTATTATTAGATTTCCCCATGCCCTCCATGCTCGCCTTTGGAGAGTGTCCGGTGCCCGTGTCCCTGCCCGTGCCCGCCTTTAGGAGACGCGCACACAAAAAAGTTATCAGTGAAGTATATATATTTTAAAAAAAGATGCCGGAGCTTGAGTCGAGCTCATCAGCAGCAAAGGACAAGGAGGAACCGGACACCAGTTACCGCTGACGCCCGTGTACGTGCGTCGTGCACCTCTTGTAGTGTATGCGACGACCAGTACAAGACTTCCTACACCACGCGCCAGCGGCCGGATGTTCATGCTATCTACCCTGTGTTTTCTTCTGTGTTCTGTTTTCTGATGTACGTCGATGTCGGTCGTCTGGTCGCAACGCAAGCAATGCTACATACATTCGTCATTCTTCTGTTGCTATGTCACCTGTACCAAGGAGCTCCTTGCCTGTACACACATACCAATACGTGCCTATAGTATACGTGCCTATACGCTCTTATGCTTACTACTAGAGATGCCGCGATATCAGAACTGTGAGAAAATCGATATCGATATCGATATCGATACTACCTTTTGTAAAATGACCGATATCGAGATCGATATCGATATTTCAAACTTTTGGAAATTCGATACGATATCGATATCGATATCTAAAATTTTCAAAGGGTCGATATCGATATCGATATCGATATTTTGGGCAGAATATCGACTCGATATCGAGATCGATATCGATAATTTAAAAATGGTTAAAAATAGATCAAAATTTCTTCACAGCGTACCAATAAAGCTGTTGTACACTATGCGAAGGTAGCTTTGAGTAATAAAGAAGCTTTTTCAGCTAATTCACAATCAATTTTTCAAGTTTGACAATCAAAGACAACTGACTGATGACCACAAAAATCACCTCAATAACACTAAATCACCTCAAAAACGCTGTTTTTAGCGCAAAAACACGTGATTTCCCTTGCTTTTTGTGGTTTGCAATAGGGGGCTATACACGAAAGCAAATGACATTGGTGGCTGATTTGGGGCTATACATGAGGGGGCTATATACGGAACATTACAGTACCACATCACCACCACAACCTGTCAAGGTTAGTATTAAAAAAAAATGCATGTACTTGGTTGGCAGAAAATTTTCACTGAATCATAGGTGTGCGAGCAAATTTTTGGCCAAAAAAGGCGCTGCAAATGCATCAAAATTTCGATATTTTTGAGCAAAAAATGGTCGATATCGAGATCGATATCGATATTTTACTTTTGTTGAAATTCGATACGATATCGATATCGATATTGCTGTTTGAAAAAAGACCGATATCGAGATCGATATCGATATTTCCAAAATTAAGAAATTCGATACGATATCGATATCGATACCAGAAAAAATTTCGATATATCGACTAATTCGATATCGATATCGATATATCGCGGCATCTCTACTCCTTTTTTCTTTTTTTGTTTGTTCCGGTACAGGAAGCGGGGCCTGGGATTTTTTTTTTTTTTTTGTGTAAAAGGGGGGGGGAGAGGCCGCCGCGATGGACACACAGCGGCGTGGAGGAGGGGGAGGAGCGCAGTCGGAGCGCTTTTCCTCCTTGTTTCAGGGCCGGTTAATCAATCTGGGGGGCGAGGCCGAGGGAAACAACCCCAAACTTGTTTTCTTTCCTTTCCCCCCCCGCGGGAAAACGGGCCCATTGCGCCCTCAGATATAGGCGGAGGGCCCTAGGCGGGGGCTAGCGGGACAGAGGGCGAAGACAACCAACCACAACAGACACACCGAGCGTCCTCCAGACACTTAGACTGCCTTTTGTCTTGAGGTGTACCGCGGTGTTGCTGAACCGGCGTTACTGCTGCTGAACTCTCACTGAACTCTTACTCGCCACCGCTCCTTTTGTCAACGCAAGGACTTCTATAAGTAACTTATAGGAGTCCTTGTTGTCAACGGAAGAAAAAGCGGAATATAATATCTCGTAGTGAAGTGAAGTCCGCCGTGAAATCTGTCTGAGCAACAAGACAAGCAAGATACAACCAATATACCGGCCGTCATGCTCGCAGTCTATCGAATCAGTGGTTGGAGGCGACCCTGCTTCCTCTTCTTGCGAACTCGTGGCTTTGCACAAACTGCAGCTGAAGAGGCAGGAGTCAACTCATCATCAGGGTGAGAATGAGAGGAGATATCGTCGTATTATAGTTGAAACCGCATCCATCCAGCAGGCTCCCTGAGTCTCGCTCAAGTAGTGCATACATTGTTGAGCATATTGTTGGGTCCCTATAAGTTTCTACGTCGGGCTGGAGAGAGTTTCAGGTTTGCGCGTATGGATTAAGTCGTATGGATTAAAACGAATATTAAGTCCCATTTAGCAAGTGGAACACGTAGTAGGCCTATTATGTGTATAAAAATAAACAATTTTGCAACAAAAAGCGTTACTAAATGTGCGCGCGCTAAATGCGACGTCGCCCATTGCGTAATTGGGATACGAAGGAAGGCTCGGTCATATTGGAAGTAATAGCGCTAGGCGTACGCCCGGCGCGTGATAGCTAAGCTGTTCACGTCTTTACATACGCCGAGCAGGGACACGCCGAGCGTACACCCAGCGCGTCTCTTTGATGTGAATGAACCTTGAAGTTTTTCCGAGTTGTTTCGGAAACTACGTACGTGTCATGTACTCCTAGAGGCCCCTTCCTTTTCACCCGTACTTTTCACAGAAATTTATTGATTTTTTTAGTGCGCCAAATGGCCCCTACGTACTGTATGCGTCATAGGACGAAATTTGCGCAAGTTTAGTTTTCTCCAGAAATAAGCCACATAGAAAGAAACAGTTTTTTGCATGATAATTCTAAGACATTTGCGCATATTTTCAGCAATAGCTGATAAGTAATTTCTTATAGTATTCAATATGTTTCAGGCTGATAATGTCACATATTTTTCACACTGGACAAATAGGTGGCAATAATGCAACGATTATGCATCAAAACATGCCAAATCAAGTCAAACTAAAATCATCCATATTCGCCATATGCAATAAGAGCAGTGCTTGGTCGCGAGGCGACCCCTCTGAATTAACCTGGATTTTCAGTGCAACTTTTGATCGGTAGTCGACGCGAAGGACGGCGCGAGAAGAAACAAACGAGACAGAACGACGACCGCTGCGCCCTTCGCGTCGACTAACGATCAAAAGTTGCACTGAAAATCCATGTTAATTCCCAGAGGGGTATGGCCAAAAATGGCCATTTTTCAGCTGTTGGGCAAAAGTAGGGTATTTTTCCAGCCTCAGTGCAATATACACAGAGCCAGCCAAATGATATCCTTTTAAATTCCACCTCCAAGGGTCCATAGGCCCCAGTGGTGGTGTTAACTCCTTCTTCACCACACTGGCAACCTGAGAAATTGATGAAAAACTCTGTTTTTACATACTTCTACTCAAGTATGCTACCCTAGTGCAGTCAACTGAGAATATTAGGGCACCTTACCCTAGTTTTATGTGTAGCTTTCAAAAATGCACTTAGTTTTAAAATTCTTTTACTATAATGCCTAAGCAGCCTTTTTTTATAACATTTTTGTGATCACTTGAGTAAAAACATTGGGTATATTAGCTTCAAAAGTGGAATAATTTAAAGATAAAGCTCATTTTTGAAATCTTTGCATATAACTAGGGTAAGGTACCCTGATGTTCTCTGTTTGACTGCACTAGGGTGGCATACTTGAGTAGAAATGTATGTAAAAACAGAGTTTTTCATCAATTTCTCAGGTTGCAGTGTGGTGAAGAAGGAGTTAACACCACCACTGGGGCCTATGGACCCTTGGAGGTGGAATTTAAAAGGATATCATTTGGCTGGCTCTGTGTATATTGCACTGAGGCTGGAAAAATACCCTACTTTTGCCCAACAGCTGAAAAATGGCCATTTTTGGCCATACCACTTGGGAATGTGTTAACGCGGACCCCACCACTGAAAAGATCGAAGAAAGTTGGGGTATATGGATGATTTTAGTTTGACTTGATTTGGCATGTTTTGATGCATAATCGTTGCATTTTTGCCACCTATTTGTCCAGTGTGAAAAATATGTGACATTATCAGCCTGAAACATATTGAATACTATAAGAAATTACTTATCAGCTATTGCTGAAAATATGCGCAAATGTCTTAGAATTATCATGCAAAAAACCGTTTCTTTCTATGTGGCTTATTTCTGGAGAAAACTAAACTTGCGCAAATTTCGTTCTATGACGCATACAGTACGTGGGGGCCATTTGGCGCACTAAAAAAATCAATAAATTTCTGTGAAAAGTACGTATGGAAAGGAAGGGGCAGAAGGCCTCTCTAGGAGTACATGTACGTGTATGATTACATAACTGCGCAGTACGAGCAAACTGCGTGTTCTGGTCGAGCGAGAGAGAGAAAGCTTTGTCCGTGTTGCGTGAGCTGTGCTGAGAGGTGTAACAACTGGTAGGCTGATTGTGATAATAGAGTTCACAATTTGGACCACTTTGTTCCAATTCTTAGGTAATGCAAACTCATCTCTTCTATGAGATTACGTGTTACTGCAATTTGTGTTTGTTTCAGAGGTGGCTCGGGACTGCGAAAAGCCCTGCTTGGCACTGTGATGAGTGGGGCGGCGGGTGTAGGCGGTCTGGCATACCTCTACTTTCAGCCGGAAGCCAGGAAAGGCCTGGAGGAGCGCGCGCCTTTCGTTAGGCCGGCATTGGTGGTTATTTTGGGCGAAACAGGCTCTGTTCCAACCTGGTTGCCCAGTTTTCTTCCTCTTCCTACGCCTAGTACTACAAGTTCAGGGAAAGGGGAAGAGACGCACACACCGTCGCCATCCTTACTACCGAAGAAGAAGAGGCCTGAAACTGAAGAACAACAGTCGCAAAGCAAGAAGGAAGCTGGAGCGGGCAAGGAGGAGAAGAAGAAGGAGCAGGATGAGGCACTAAGGAGAAGCATCGCCAAAGAAGATGCAGCCAAGCAGACTGCCAACAGAGGTATGTACTACTGTATGTCATGCGAGAACGAAGGTGTAAGGCTTTTCGCACGCTATACAGAGTGTCTCAAAATAAACCGAACACTTTTCCGTGCATGTAACTCTGGAACCACACGTTTGATTTTTATGCGGTTTCTTGTATTTAGTAGCCAAGGCTTCAACTTAGATATGTACAAAATTTCAGCTACTTGGTCCACATACTTCAGAAATTACGACGGTTTGAATCTCGAAGCTCAAGATCGACGTTTTTCTTTAGTATGGAGAAAAATTACGGTCTTATTTCTCAAGATACCTTGTTCCATGCGTTTGCTATGCTGCCATTGGGAATAATGCATGAGATACACACTTCCTAGCATTTTGGGACATCTTTTTTCATTACGAGACTAATTTTATTTTGGACTATGCACAGGAGGCCCCTAAATCGACACTACCAGTTCGAAAAACCCTCGTTTTTGACCGCCGGAGAAAGGATCTGTTTGAGCAGCTTCCACTGGGCCTATGAAGCTAAAATTTTGTACACATCTAAGTTGAAGCCTTGGCTACTAAACACAAAAAACCGCATGAAAATCTAACGTGTGATTTGAGAGTTATATGCACGGAAAAGTGTTCGATTATGAGACACCCTGTAGTAGTCTGGTCAGCGAGAGTTTTCGCTGCTACTCATTTCACATTTTTACTCCTGCAGAAGACACCAAAATCCGTGGGCGGTTGGTAACTAATTGCAGAGTTGGAGAAGAATATAGAGACAGCGGTGATGAACGCGCAGCGTCTGGTGAAGGGGGCGGCGGAGGCGAAGGCTGCAGCGGCAGCGGCCATCGCTCATCACACGTCCTTGCTACGCCGGACGATGGACGAACGTACGTACAGCAGTCTGGAACAGACGGCGGAAGGAAAAGGGGTGACAGGCGAGTGGGCGGCTGTGGAATCCGCCGCCCAAGCAGCCACCTACGCACAGAAAGAGGCCGCAACGGCGGAGGCGGCCGCGCGTCGCGAACTGGAGGCCTTTCGACGCCTGCTGAACGCCGGACGCAGCGTTAAGGCCACGGCCGACAATCCTCTACTCACCAACGCCACCGAATCCTTGCATCGACTGGGCTACGATTTGGATCAGGCCGAAACCAAGGTATGTACATATGTATGCATTTTTGTGCCATTGTAACTGGTGTATAGCTGAGTGTGGAGATATGTGTGTGCATCGTTGTGATCGCTGTATGTGCTGTGTAGGTGAAGCAGGCTTGGATGGAAAGCCGCATCACTTCCGAGTACAAGGAGCTGGTGAGGAAAGGCAGAGAGCAGTTCGCTCGCGAGTTGGCAGCCATTCTGCCCAACGTCGACCCGAAGACCCGGAGCGAAGAGCAGCTGAACGCCCTGATAGCGCACGCACATCTGAAAATCGATGAGCTCAGGCGACAACTGGCCGATCAACAGGTGGGTCTGATTGCCAGCCCATTAGAGTGTCACGCGCGCGAAATGCTCTTATTGCACCTCACTCACTCACTAATGGGCTTTATGACAATTTTCACCAGTGCTGCATGAGGGTGTGCGGTTGCTTTTGAGAGTCGAGAGAGCCAGCACATTGAGGAGTCGCTGGAGCGTCAGAAGGCGGAGTTGGCGAAAGCGGAAGAGGAGAAGGTGGAGCTGGAGGTCCGACTGGCCAAGCAGCAGGCGGAGGCGCAGGCGCAGCGCCAGGTACGTACTGTAGGCTACACGGAGTGCGTGTGCAGGTGAGTGGAGGGGCGCGTGTTTGGTTGCAGCTGGCGGCGGCGCGCGAGGGCTTCGAGGAGGAGTTGCGCGGGCAGCTGCGTCGGGCGGCGGCGGCGCACAGCGAGCACCTGGAGGAGGTGCTGCGGGTGCAGGCGGAGCAGTGGGCGCTGGGCGCGCGACGCCGGGCGGAGGAGGCGGTGGCGACGGAGCGCGAGGCCTTCCACCACCAGATCGCCGCCGCCCTCGCCCGACTCCAGGGCATCCAGGCGGCGCTGGACACCCGCGCCGCCGCCGACGCCCACAACCGCGCCGCCAAGGAGCTCTGGCTCGCCTGCCAGAACCTCGCACACTCCGTCCTCCACGGCAGGACCGGCGGATACGACATGGACAGTCGCAGAAAGCCCCTCGCCAACGAGGTGACGCGCCTTCTCTTTATCTACTGCCTACTCTATGCACCACTGAGCGACGCGCTATCGGGAAGTAGGCTACGTACAAGTACGTACATACGGTTGGTACATATTATGCACGTGTACATACGAGTGCAGTAACAGCGCCACATGACATAAGGGTCAGGGTAAGGGTAAGGGTCGCAAGGGTAAGGGTAAGGGTCATAAGGGTAAGGGTCGCATGAATGTGTACTGTATGTACGTATTCAACGTTGCTAACAATATTCTCTGTTGAGTAGCGATACCGTTTCGTATTCTGTATGGTAGGTGATGGCAATCAAAGAGAGCTGTAGCGGCGACGCTTTTGTAAACACTCTGGTCAATGCGCTTCCGGATGAGGCGCTGCTGGAAGGCGTCTACACAGAAGAAGATCTGAAGAATCGATTTCGAAAGGTGAGCTATAACCGCATGGGCTACGGCTCACTTATTGTAGTAATTTTACCTTACGTATGTGGTACTATCAAGTCATCGTGGGATTCACACCGGACGCGTGGCGTGATGCCACATCAGGCGTGGTAGCTGTGACTTTGTGAAAAAGCTTGATTGATCGGCCGCGCTCACTTGCTCCATGCTAGTACTGGTACTGAAGTTGTGGAAAGCTATTGTGACGTGAGCTTGTGCGACAGGTGCGTCGTTTGTGTCGTCGTACTGCGATGGTGGGGGAGAACGGCGGCGGCTTGTGGACATACTTTCTCAGCTTTCTGCAGTCGCTGTTTATTCTGGATTTTGGCAAAGTCTACTCCAAGGACGAGGAGCTGGAAGTGGAAGCCGCCAGTCTGGACACGTTCGCTCTCCTCAGTCGCGCTCACTACTTCCTCTACCAGGAGGAAGATTTCGCCACTGCCATTAGGTCAGCCATGAACGAATAGAAATACGGGAAGCATGGACAGTGGTGCCCGCTACACTCGAGCTCCGAGGAAGCTTCGAGCGAGGTCGGACTGACTTCGGTTTGGTTGGACGTTGGACCGAAACAAAAGTCGGTTGTTCACACGTCACCGAAATACAAACTCGGCTGTTCACACGTACTTTTGGAAAAACAGAGCGAGTTCGGTGCGAACTCGGGAGATTATACATTTGGAAGCATAGTCAGCAGCGGCTTCGAATTCGGACCGAAGCGCACCATTTTGCTGTCTATTTTACGCTACATGAGTTCCGTTGCAGCGAACTGTTTGTGGTCAGACTGTAGGTGTAAAGTGTGACCAGAAATTCTTTGACCCATAGAAATTTTTTCTCGGCTATGAGACGTAGAGCACAGCGGTCAAAACTTCCACGGCTAACTTTTGCTCGCATTTCCAATAAAAAACCCGCTTCCCTCTACGCCTCCTCTGTGTCGAGATTTCGCCGATTTCCTTCAGTACTAAAATCGGCGTCGACCAATACGCAAAACTAAACTGCGCATATCGTTTGCGCAACAATAATGTTGTCATGAAAGCTTATTTGAGAATCTAGAACGCTAAATATGGCAATAGAAATCGCAAAGAAATGAAATTTTGCTTGTCGTGCTTCGTTCGTAGAATCGGGCGTTGAGGGGCGCGCAGTTTCGTGTTATGCGCAGTTTAGTTATGCGTATTTGGTCGACGCCCATTTCGCCGATTCAGTACTGAAGGAAATCGGCGAAATCTCGATACAGAGAAGGCGTAGAGGGAAGCGGTTTTTTATTGGAAATGCGAGCAAAAGTTAGCCGTGGAAGTTTTGACCGCTGTGCTCTACGTCTCATATTGGCCGAGAAAAAATTCAAGAATTCAGAATTGGGTCACAGAATTTCTGGTCACACTAGTTACACATTCTCCATCCACGACCGATATGTGTGTTTGTCCCTGTGCAGGTACATGTTATTGCTGGATGGTGAGCCGAGGCGGATCGCTCATGATTGGGTGAAAGACGCGCGAACTCATCTAGAAACGAGACAGGCGGCCAATTTGCTCTTAGCTCACGCTGCTGCTACCAGTATGCGCAGTCTCTACTGAATTAAAATGTGAGTATGCTATGCGATGATAGAAAAATTAAGAGCTTATATAAGTAGGTACATGTTTTTGTTTTAGACCGTTCCTATTGTAATATTGCTGCAGTAATGCTCTAGTCACTTGAAAATGAGAAACTAGTGTTTTTTTAGCTTCGCGCAGGTGTCTAGGTACTATACGCAGTTGGCAATGAGAACACTTTACAGTTCATGTAGCATTTTACGTAACGTAGCCACGCTTTTTCTGATGTCGATGGTGTTGTGCAGTGTGGCGTTTTTAGTGGCTTGCTATTATGTATCCCGATGCTGGGCAAATTTGGCATCGGTGTTTTTCTTTCTCGTCGGACGATGGACATGGATCGCTTTTATTAGTCCTCTCGTATGTACACCAGGAGCATGCGGAAATTGTGACGAGATGCTATCTATCTTCGAATACCGATGGGATCCTCTTGTCGTTTACGGTTGATTGATGCTTTGTCAAAAGATGGGACATGCATACATTACATATGAAATGGAAGTTGAGTTGAACTCGTCCGGTATGTAATTTTAATGATTGTCTGGAATAAGAAGCTTCAGTCTTTCCTTCGTGACGAGTCATTTACGGCTATAGTATAGTAGTAGTACCGCGCTCGTTTGCGAGTATGGAAGGATGTACTTATGTGGTCAGGTCAGCGTTCAGCTAGTACATAGAGTCTAGAAGTAGAAACATTCCGACAAAATCAATCATGTCGTTCGCACTCCAGAGTATTTGCTGGAATTGGCGCTTCCTTAGCGTGGCGTTCGTATTGTTCACCACAGCATCCATGCGGACGGTGGGTTCTTCTGTCCTATGCGCTAGCGGATCCAACTTTTGTTCCCTGACCGCCTGTACTTTTCCCGTTCCCTGTGAAAAAGACTTTGGTAAAGTCTGCAGCCATCAACAGGGTGACAGCTTGCTCTGCGATTTGGACTCGGCTCTGGATCGAGGCGTCTACGAGGAAATCGACGACCTCGCGGATAAACTTGACGTTTTGTTCGGTGGCTCCAGTAGAGAGCGTCTGAACGACCCGCCACGATCCGTAGGTGTAGCCGTGGGGCAGAAACTTCACCTGCCGGCACCGCAGCTGGTGCCAGACACCTGGCAGTCTGGCGCCTTCAAACTGCCGGAGGAATTCTCTTGCTTCTTGGCGAACTCGGCGCTGACGAATAGAAGCAATGCCTCTCAGCTTCTGAGCGTACTGCCTTCGGTAGAAAAGGGTCGCCATGTTAGTCGATGGGCACTGCAGAGGTTTCTGCAGTCGTCTGCTGACGCTTTACGCCGTCGCTGGTTTCAGCTGTATGACACGAACAGAAGAGATTGTTCTACACGGTCCGTTACATGGAAGGTTTAAACACCGGGTTCCTTGCTTTGACGATACAATACAATATGTATGTATGCCGACTCGCAGCTCCACCAATGTTTTAAGACCTCTACGAAAACAAAAGGGATGGGTTATGGATCCCGGCCATGTAACAGCGCAAGTACAGGGTGTCCCACGTAAACCTACCTAATGATCCAGCCTTATAACTTCCGTATTACAGGAGATAACAAGCTCAAATTTTGTCCCCAGGAACCCAAGAATATGCCATTTGTTGTGGCAAAATTTGACCCAGATAGGTCAACTAGGGATGAAATTACGAGCTTGCAAATTTGTGACCTCGTTTTTCAACATTTTGAAATCAGTGGTGCCGCTATTGACCTCGACAGCTTCTTGAAGGCAGTTATGGGCGGTAAATCGCCTGTATTTTTGTATCCTTTGTGTTCTGGACCATGATGACGTTCAGCCATTATTGTTTCGCCATATTTTCATGTTGGATGAGCTGCTTGACCATGCTCAGCAGAAGATTTTAGTCCCAAAACCACGCTCACTGCGGAAAATGGGCAAAACAGGGTCCAACATTTCCAAGCCTGTAATTTCATTCCTAGTTGAGCTATCTGGCTCAAATTTTGTCACAACAAATGGCATATTCTTGGGTTTCTGGGGACAAAATTTCAGCTTGATATCTACTGTAATACAGAAGTTATAAGGCTGGATCATTAGGTAGGTTTACGTGGGACACCCTGTACTTATGTAAAGGACATCCCAAAGTCCAGATATGGACACCGGTGTACCTTTGCCTTCCAGTTAACGGACCATACCAATCTGCTGGTATTGGCAACGTCGGCCTTTGCCAGCTCCACTGACGATTCTGTGCTGGTACTAACGCCGTCGCTCGCGTTCAGTCCGAGTGCGAAACTTCGGCGACTATTGGGTGAGGACTTTCTGCGTCACCTTCGCTTTAGCGCGACTCAGGATCTGGCCAGCGGACGCCTTCTCGGTCCCACCATCGCCACTGCCTTTCGAGTCATGTTGCGAGAGTCTTCCGCGCCGCAGATGGCGACGAAGTTTGCGCGACTGCGTCATCGACGACACGGGGACCGGATTCCGCGCTGGGCGTTCTGGGCCTTCGCCGGATGCGCGGCTCTCTCCCTGCTCTGCCTCCTCGTCAATTTCCTCTGTCTGCAGTCCAAGTCGACGCAGCTGTTCGCCAAGAGGAGGACGCCGAGTGCGGGTGGAGGAGCGTGGAAAGCCGGCGGTCTTCTAACCGGCGCCATGTCCGCATCCGCCCGTGGCGGCACCACCTCCACAAAACTGACGCAGCTGGGAGCCAAGCGACACTAATCAATGTTTCTCGAAAAGAAAGATCATTTGTGTCCAGTGGGATACCGTACGTGTACTTTATGGACACACTGTACTATCTTCTTGTCTGGCGCGTGGCGCATATGGTGTGCCCTGTGCCGTGCAGCGCATGATTGATCTCAAAGTCCGGTATTTAAAATGTACACCAACACATAAGGCAGGGCAGCGGATCGTGTTTCGAAAATGTTTTGTTCATCGAGTCAAGCTTTTGCCCACAAAAGCCAGGGGAAAGAGAAACGGCAGCTGTTAGCGGTACTGAAGGATGACAACAGCAGCTGGTGTCTGTCTGCTGCTTGAAATGGAGGTGAACTTAGCTGAAATTTGATAAGCTTCGACCTGATTGAAACTTTTGGAGGCACAGTGACCCATCTAGTCGCCTGGCGATATTGGTTTTGAAATAAATTAGAAATAGCTACTGCAAAGTTGCAAGTGTACAGTTTGCTAAAGTCATCATGTCTCAAACATGGATTTTTTGTTTCATCATTGTGGCTTTTGCAATATTCAGCGACAGTTGGTCTCTTCGCGTCCAAGTGTCCATTGAGCAGTCGATCATCCAGAAAATACCTGACTTCTTTTTGGGAGTCACTTTGGATTCCTGCTTCATCAAATACAATTTTTGTCACATTGACTGGGAGTAAGTAAACGGTAATTGCATAAGACAGGTAAAGTTTCAGCATGAGTGACATTGAATGAATGATGCTTAGCTGCGTTTTAGAAAAGCCATCAATTTGGCCCGGTTCCTCGGACCTGGGTATTTGAGAGTCGGAGGGACAGATGCAGACTACCTGACGTTTGTCCCCAGAAGAAGGGAAAAGCGCGAGCAAGCTGGAGAGACAATCAATGCTAGTTCATTTGCGAATAAGCCGAGGCCGAAGCCCTGCACCACTGAGAGCATGTTTGTTCATTGGCCATATGACATGTCAAGTTACGTAATCGGTTTTGTCCTGCTCCACTCCAATCATTACAATCGCATTTCTGCTTAGTACAGTATAACAGTGCATACGTACATACATACCTCTCGCAGGTCAAATCCACCGCATATTTTCGCCCTTTGGTTTTAGAATCCGACTTTGACCGCTTGATGTGGTTCGCTCAAAGCTCGAGTTGGAACTTGATCTTCGATTTGAACTTGGCATTGCGTCAAAGAAATGGTTTCTGGGATTCATCGAATGCCAAACTGTTTCTCGACTATGCCGACCAAATGGAATACAACATGGACTTTGAGCTCGGAAACGGTATAAGGCAACTAGCAGTAGGTATATGTAGCACAGCACTCCAACTTTCCTGCACATGTAGTGTGGAAAGTACCATGAATAATAATACGGGAGACCATCGCAGAAATGAACCAATATCCCTATAATCGAAATATCACCATGAACGGATCAATATTATCGACTGACTACGCAACGCTGAGACAGTTATTGAATCAGTACCCAACGTTCAACCAAAGCAAACTTTACGGTCCAGCCATTGGTTCATTCACAAAAATTCTGAAAAGGTAAAAGACCAGAAAATCCGTCCGCTGTAAGTACCTATTAACTAACTAGTCGATGTATAATTTCTGTCTTGAAGGTACAGCATTATGTACGTAATTGCGAAGGTACGTACATAGTTGTATTGTAGCTTTTTGAAAATTGGAGGCGGGAAGTCGTTGGATGCAGTCACTCTGCACCAGTACTACGGCGATGGTCGTCACATGAGTCTGAGAAAGTTTCTGCACATAGCCGAACATTCGCTGGACAACGTGCTACATGATTTTGAGCCCATATTGCGCTTGGTGAAGAAGTATTATCGTGATAGGCAGAAGCCGCTGGACGTTTGGTACGGAGAAACCTCATCCATGTACCACGGCGGAGCTGCAAATTTGTCCGATCGCTATGTCGCCGGATTTTTGTAAGCGCAAAGGCAACGACGATTATCTTGACTGTCAGTGTGGAAGGTTGCAAAGTTTTGCAGATGGCTAGACAAGCTTGGTCTGGCGGCAAAGTATGGGCTGAAGGCTGTGATTAGACAAACGTATTTCATGGGAAATTATGCCCTGCTTGACCCAGACTCTAATCCTAATCCCGTGAGCTGCTGTCGTCTCTGATGCTCTTGATTTGATACATACACACACACTACATACGATTCCGCCTCGCCTTGCGCACGTTTGACTGTAGGACTACTGGCTAAGCGTGCTTTTCAAACGGCTTGTCGGTCCCTACGTGCTCAACGCAACAATCGAGGCACAGCAATTGAATGTCAAAAAATTCATTCGAATCTATGCTCACTGCCAGCGAAACAAAGAGTAAGTTAAAGTACCTAGTGCGTGTGTTGCTTTTTGCGACAAACGCGCTTTTTGTGCAAGCTTATGAATTTTAGCCTCACGATATACGGTATGAACATGCTGAACAAATCGGTGACCATCGAATTTCGTGGATACTCTGGCCCTCTGAATCAGTACTTGCTGGAACCACATGAAAATGACTTGACGTCGAAGTGAGTGTGAGTCCCACAGCTGAATTTTTTCCCATGCTAAATGCTCATGTATTTCAATGTGCTTAGATGGACTGTTCTGAACGGGGAACTACTGTCTACTGATGGCCGAACCTTTCCAAAACTGAATGGTGTCAAAGTTCGACAGCCTGTAAGCTTGCCATCTAAAAGAATGGCATTCTATGTGATCAAGCAAGGATGCAAGAGAGACCGATATCGCTCATAGATTCACTGTTTTCCCTGAACCAGCCGTTCGTTTCTTTTTGTTTCTTTCATGTTTTCTTATTGTGTTGTTATGAATAATGCAAAAATGCATACATTCCCTCCCCTACATACATAAGTACAGAACGTGAGGTACAGGTACACAATACACAGAACTTATGGGGGTGAACTCATAAAGAGCGTGTCGCTGCAATACTGTAAAGCTTCGTGTATACCCCCTTCGAATATCCCTCGAATCGGTGACTAACGATTTTTATCCCTAGGGGGTTATACACGAAGCTTTACAGTAGCAGTTCGCTTGCATACGCTCCCGAAGAAACTGACTACGTACTGTACAGTACCTGTTTGGTACTACCGCGTTACTGCTGGTACGATAAGATCTGGACGTTCAAGACGTATGGCAGTGTAACATCAAGTACACATTACGTACATGTATGTGCATAGAAATCAACATATTCAGGGACGCATGTAATGTAGCAAAGAAACTTAAAAGTTTTTATGATGGTGGATCTGGAGGACAGCAGGATGGATTGGTCGACAAAGCTGGATGCGCGGTACTCGCTATACAAACCTGAGAATTCAGAAGTGATTGCTGGTAAGAAATTCGATGGGATGGCAGCCTTTTTGACAAACAGTTTATTTAGCATCACATCTCAACGTGATGGTTTGCCCGACAGTGGGGCGCTTCAGACGTGCTCCGAGTTTGCTCCGAGCGAGTTCGCTCCGAGTTTGGAATGACTTTGTTTTGATCCGAAACGAACTTCAATGACTCACACGACTTCGAATTACACAACGCACGTTCTGAAAAACGGAGCGAGTTCGGAGCGAACTCGGTGATTTTGCATGTTGAAGCATAGTCAGGGCTCCGAATTCGGAGTTCACGTCTGTAGCGCCCCAGTCATCGCATTCCACTAAGAACTGAACTCAAGCAAGTTGTTCTATCTGTAGTGTTGGAAGAAGGACTGCAGGGAAATTTTGCACGGACATCTGTGGAACTTTGCGCCTGTCCAGATTTGACTAAGCCACCCTTCTGCCTGGCAGCACCTGGGCTGGGCGGCATCCACACCAAAATTGCTGATGTCGGCGGGCCTGGAAATCTCTTCCCTTTGACAAGAAAAGACAAGGTGTTCGATGTCCAGAAAATCTTAGAAACCACCCAATCTCACAGTGGCTTTGTCATTGGTCCAGGGGCTGGACCACATCTCAAAGTTGGTGTCAACTGCGAGGTATGTTACGTATGTAATGTGAGTGCAGTGAAAGAAAAGTGTTCCTACAGCAAAGCACAAAAATAAATTTGCAACCTTTGGCACAACAGAGTCCATACTAAATTATGACTCTTTCTTTGTGATTTGTGCATGTGATGTACGCTAAATAATAGAACCGGCTAAAGTTAGTGAAGTAGGTACTAGTCTGTGATTCACTTGTTTCTTTTGTGCCATACATCTTCTGCAGATGATGGCAAATTTGTTTGCGGCTTGCAACGGTGAATGCCGCATAGCTACTCGAATTGCAAGAGTTGACCCCAGGAGTGGCATCGGAATTTTGGAAACTTTGACTGATTCGACGAACTTCTCTCTTATGGCAAATCTGCTCATTACGGAAGGAAAGCCGTCAACTCAGGTGCCTTCCATTCTGATGCAGCGCCGTATACGTATGTAGGCCAGGGTACTATGGATAGGGTAAACCCGGCCATGCGAAAATTTGACCACCTACGTTTTAGGGCGGCATATCTCAGCAAACCAATATGGACCATGAGACAATTATGATATCAGTAAATTTTCTTGAACTAACCTTTCAAATAAAGCTATTTACTTGGTTCGTCATTTGCTGAAACAGCATGTGAAATGGAGCTTAGGTGGCCGGATTTACTCCATTCCATGGCCGGGCCGGGTTTTTACCCCACAATACCCTACATATCTAGTCTGTACATGTACCACTACCATAAGGCGAAATACTTTTGAGTGAAAATGCCGCTACTACAGGTGCTTTACGTGAAAGCTGCTCAAAGAACCGGCGAAGAAAACTTTACCAATTGCATGGCTCGGGCCTTGGCAAAGAAGTACGGTAATCAACCGGTTGCCTTGGGTGGCGTATTCCTGATCAAAGCTGGAAAAGCAAAACTTCATATTATGGTTGGCAGTTTGGCACAATTTGTTTCACAATCGTTTTTTCCCATGGCCGTATTTTCAGAGGCCTATAAACAAAGAATTACTTGGTGGCTGGAGCAGTTCTCTGTCAAAACCATTTTCAGCCTGACTTTCCGAAAGATGATGACCAGCAGTTGCATTCTCCAGCTGACGTAGATCGATGGCTCAAGTTCTATGAGATGTCCACCTCCACACCCCTCGTTTGTCTCAGTGTTTTCCATTCTTTTGACCCGGTAATGCAAATTTCCTTGACAAGACATGACATGATGATATCGATAAGTAGTCATTGGGCTCGCAATGACTTTGTTCTGTGCCATGATCTAAGTCATGACACACTACAATGGGACGATGGGAGTCTATGTCTAAGTGCTCCACGATGTGACCGACCACCCATCATCATTTTTTGCAGGGTCACAACTTGCGCATGGAACATACGCATTGCTTCAGTCAGCATGGAAGTGGTGGCCATTATCACTTCGATGTTACCCCGGACATCGTTGAATACGAAGGATATTTTGTGCTTGCTGATGAAGTATACCGTATTGATAAAGTTTGATGACGACGGCATTTGCCATTCTCTTCTATGGCCTGTGTTCCGATGTAGTAGCGGAGCAGCCGATTATAAAACTGGACAACATTCTTGAATAGCAATGTTTTGAAACGTGATATTGCTACTTTATCATTTGTTGTGTACAAAACGAAATTCGTAGATGAGCTGTGGCGAAGACGCCAGCATAAAACGCTGCAGTTATAAACTTCAAATGTGAATGTCTACGTACTCCTAAAGAGCGCGCTCCTCTTTCGCTGCGCGCGCCCGCTGCCTGCTCCCTTCCACCATGTTGTGGAAAGGAGCAGGCAGCGGGTGAGCGTAGCGAAGCGCGCTTTCTAGGACCTAGGAGTACGTGGAATGTGAAGTCAATCAGGAACACTAAAATGGGGGGACTACCGCCTCCACAACACAAAGTGTCCAGCCTGGTCTTGCCCATATTTTGCAAAATAATTTGCCACGAGACGAGCGATTACTTCATGTACGCCTAGAGCGCGCGCTCCGCTTCGCTAAGCGCGTTGGATGTAGCGAAGCGAAACGACGGGCGCGCAACGAAGGAGCGTTCTAGGGGTACGTGCCACTTTTTGAAAAATATTCAAAAAATATAAATTATCTGTGGATGATTCTCTTCATTATATTGACAAATGGGATGACAGAGAAGAAGCGATGAAGAAAAATGCCTCGCAAGTGCAAGAGAAAAGAGAAAAGACAGCAGTAATTGTAAGATTCCCCACCTGCAATACCTGTCAGAAACTTTACATTTTCCTGGCAACGCAGCAGCAGTAGTGGCTACAGGAAGCACCTTCAACCAACCCCCAGGACCTTCGATCCTAGTCATGAGCTGGAATTATTTCAAAGGATCAACAAGACTATGACAGTGGGCAAGAAGAAGATGAACAAACCCCCTCCAAAAAGGTACATGCTGCAACTCAAAGCATCACCCCCTTTCTACAGGGTTTTTCCATAGACACTAAAATGGGGGAGGACAACCACCTCCCAATTCAGAGTTTCCAACATGGTCTTGCGCATATTTTGTAAAAATAACTTGCCATAAGATGATGAGCACATGATTTGCTATGAAGCAACTACTTTATGATGGCTACTACTACCATTTTAGTGTCTATAGTTTTTCAGCCTCAACTCCAATCACGAATGTTGTCATTTCCCACTCCTAAAGAACCAATTTGATCCAAATTTTGTTCTTTGGAGGTGGCGATATGGCAATGTCTTTGATTGGAGTCGCGGCTGGAAAACACGATAGTATGGATATGGACGATTTGCGTTGTCACGATTGTTGGTAAAATTTTGACCCCCAATACTTGTTGAAACTGATCTGAAACAGCGGGGCAACCTTTCGATTGTGACTACCCAGTCTTAGTGCAAGTGGCCAATAGTCTGGCCACTGAGAGTTTGCTATGGAACTCAAGTCATGTATAAAATAGAAAAGCAATTATGAACTTCTCTCCATGCTTCATGACTGTGCTCCTATTTTGTTGCTAAACCCTCTACATGCAAACTGTGAAAGAGTTTCATTGCAAACTGTTGATTAGTTAGACTGTATAGCAGCTAAACAGACTTTAGTAGCCTATGCTGTTGCCATGGAACTATTTGGCAGCCTTATGGATGCAATTTGATGCATTTTTGTTGCAGGTAAATTGTGGTGGACTCATCAAATCAAACTGTCCTCTGGCCCATGGCATGGCATTGGGCTGCACTCCTGGGATTCATTGACTGCCATCACAACAACAGTGGAGAAGCAAGCAGTCTTCATGCACCATGGATTCAGAAGCCAATATTGAGCTGGTTATTTGCCAGCTGCTGCAGGAATATGGCCTGTTGGAAGAAACCTCTGTCAACAAACTGTACTGTGGTAATGGGCACAATTTTGCAGTTAGACTGCTCTCAAAACTGTTCAACAGCATGGCCAAGAACAAGGTGATACTCTTGGCATCATTTGTTGAAGATGAACAGCATGTGGAAAAGGGTCATATTCCTATCATAACTATGTTTTGAAGCTCAAAAGTCAGAAAAGACAACTGTTATCTATTGAATATGGACATTTGATATGTATTGTATTTCACATGTTCTTTGTCATTGAATGGAACCCATGTGACTGCTATGCATATTTTTAGGATTTTAGAGAAAAACAAAAGAGGGGGGCTAAGTTGATATGTGTAGTTCATATGTGAATTGAAAACTGTCCACCCTGAGTCAATTTTGCCACTATTATTGGAAGTGCATTGTCAGACCAGGTTGGACACTTTGTGTTGTGGAGGCGGTCGTCCTCCCCAATTCTAGTGTCTATGAGTCAATGAAGTGCCTGCCGATCCGGTAATTTGTAAAAGACAACCAAACAACCAAAACCCAAACAACCAAAAGTGTTGACCTCTTGAAACTAGCTCCGCAAAAATGACGCACATGGTTTGTTTCTTTGAATTGTACCCTGTACTCATTATCAGTGCGATCCTCCACCCTCTTATCTATCCTCCACCTTCCACCTTTACTTCCTCTTTCTCCTGCATCCATGCTTGTTGAATGCGAGAGCAGATTGGTTAGACCATCTGGAAGTTGCTGCGTCCCTGTGTCCCTACTGTGTCCCTCTGCCCCCATATGGTACACACCAAGTGCT
Source organism: Epsilonema sp. ZAB3_2 (assembly GCA_030247985.1). Taxonomy (NCBI): domain Eukaryota; kingdom Metazoa; phylum Nematoda; class Chromadorea; order Desmodorida; family Epsilonematidae; genus Epsilonema; species Epsilonema sp. ZAB3_2. The sequence continues at coordinate 30,128 of JASAMW010000416.1, forward strand.
ACATGCTGGAATAGTTGAACAGTCGCTACAGGGAATTTGTTTTACAAAAATGTAATCAAAGAAAGCACGTTGTGCTCTTTCAAAATAGGCTTTGAACAGTCAAGAAGGAAAATTTGCCGAATTTGCCGAATGAACAGGACTGAAGTTTTAGGCTTAGGCTTAGGCTTGGGCCTACTCCTCTAAATCCAATACCTAAGCCTCAGCCTAAGCCTAAGCCTAAACCCTAAGTCCTGTCATATTTTGAAAAGCCCAACTTGCTTTCTTTGATAACACTTTGTAAAAATAGTGCCCCATAGCGACTGTTCAAGTATTCCAGCATGTAACGGATAGAGAAGGTGGAATCTCACTAACAATGAGCACAGGGTACAATTCAAATAAACGGTAATAAATAATCTATGCGCCAACGCGCCACCACGCGCCAATAATCCACGCGCCCAGTGTTGCCAGATGCCCAGAGTGCAATAGTGCTAACGGGTGGGAGAATAGTGACAGGTCGGTACCGGGCCTAAAAATGTGTTGACCGGTTGGCCGGGGGGGGGGGGGGGGGGGGGGGGCGGGTGGCGATGTGGCTCAGTGCTACAATGCAGTATTGTATTTACTTCTTACGCGGATAGGACACTACTAGCATTCCGCAGCCAACTCAAGTTGCTCACAACTTTATGACACAGCCCGACAACAGTCTTTCTTCTTCTCCAGGCATGATATAAAGCAAGCCACCCAGATTTCTTTCTATCTGTTCCCCCTACATCCCTTCCCTGGCATCCCTGTACATGTCGATGTCAGCATTGAAAAGCTCAAGCATTCGACTCGAGGGTTCAAAGTCCTTGGTTCAATTCAAAGCTATGGCTACCGATACTGTAGAGCTGTGTGTGCTGGACCGGACCATACACATACTGCAGAGCAATAAAAACGGAAAATATGCGCATTTTTGTACCACAAATTGCTGTGGCAGAAAAAAATTTTCGCCCTACAACCACCCCCCGAATAGTGCCAGAATAGTGACAAAAGTGACAGACCAAATTTTCAGTGCCAGATGGGGGTCCAATAGTGCCAGGGTTATCACTATAGTGACAGACCTGGCAACACTGCGACGCGCCACCACGCGCCACACTACTAAGTGGGGTCAGTCTGGTTGTTCTGAGTTCTGAACATCAGTAGACAACACCAGACAGGACAATTACTCACCCTTAGCTTGTTGGTCTTGCGTGTTGAAGCATAAAAGCGGACGAGCATGGTCCGATGACAGCTCACGCCCCACTGGCAGTAGGTGTTTGATTCCAGTGGGGTTATCATTGAGAGATTATTTTAACCTTAGGCCCATAAGTAAAGATAAGTTGGGGTTGCATTTGGCTGAGGATATAAATTTCATTGCATTTTAGGCTAAGGCTTAGGCTTAGGCTTAGGTATTGGATGCAGAGGGGTAGGCCTCAGCCTAAGCCTAAGCCTCAGCCTAAGCCTAAGTCTGTTCATTCGCCTGTGCAAAATAGATTTGCTGCTGGTCTATATGGTCCGCAGATGGCCTGCTGGACTTCAGATGGACTATGGATGGCCTGCAGACAGTTTGCTGGACTGTGGACAGACTGCAACAGCCTTTGGATGGACTTGGTAAGTACTGAGGACTTTGGTAAAAATACAAAATACTCATGCAGCCAGACTGCTAATGATGCGTGAGCTGACATTCGACCATACTCATCAGCCTTTGTGCTTCAACACGCAACACCAACAAGCTCGGGGTGAGTAATTTTTGCTGTCTGTTTTTGTCAACTGATGTTCAGTCACCCAGACTGACCCTGTATAGTAGTTGGCGCGTGGTGGCGCGTGGGCGTGGCGGGCGCGTAGATTATTTATTACCAAATAAACAAACCATGTGCGTCATTTTGGCGGAGCTAGTTTCAAGAGGTCCACACTTTTGGTTGTTTGGTTGTTGGTTGTTTGGTTGTCTTTTACAAATGACCGCCGATCCTGATTGATGATGTGAGCAAGGCATCTAGATCTATTCTTGTATTCCTGGGCCGGAGGAACGCCGTGAAAATGGGGAAATCGAAACGATACGAAAAAATACAGCATCTGGGAGAAGGCCAAGTTAGTTTTACTCAGTCCGTTGTGGTATACTATCTCAGGTGCAGTTTGTTTTTGTACATTATACTTCAGTTTTTACATTGTTGCTGTCCCGGCGATTACTTTTAGTTTGCCAACGTGTACAAGGCGAAGGATACCGCGGATAATTGTATCGTAGCTGTGAAAAAGGTAACAGAGTAGCTTCTTCCTTGGTCTGTCGCAGGCAGATGTTATGTCTGTGGGCTTTGCCGTGCTGCGAAAAATTGAAAAATTTATTCACGGATTTTTCCGCATTGCATACATGCCCATTTTTTACTGCAGGAATACATGTACATGTCCAGCACGCGAGTTTGTATGTGTAGTATGTAAGTATGCCTTTCGCTCTAGGGGTACGTGGAGGAAATGCAGCGCAAATGGGGGAGTTTGCAAATAACTTCCGCGGGCAAGGGGTGTCGTATTTTTTGAAATGTTATGTATATTTTGTAATTATTTTTGCCACGTAACGGATAAATTGTTGCTATGTTTTACTTTATAAGTACAGCAGGTTAGCAATCGACAAGAACTTCTTGTCGATTGCTCAAGAAGTTCTTGTCGATTGCTAACCTGCTGTATTTATAAAGCAAAACATAGCAACAATTTATCCGTTACGTGGCAAAAATAATTACAAAATATACACAACATTTCAAAAAATACGACACCCCTTGCCCGCGGAAGTTATTTGCAAACTCCCCCATTACAACACATAGAAACTCGCGCTGGACCGAGATTACTATTGTCCACTATTTGGACCACACCCATCTATTGCGCAGCACTGGCAAAGGCTAAGACAAGTCTCGTTTGTCCGACTGTGGCGCTGTAGCGAGCAGCTGTGTATAATATGTAATGCAAAAACGTGCACGCTTCCTTGTGTTAGCTGTTACATATGTTTAGATAAAGATTGGAAGCCGTCAGGAGGCGAAGGATGGAATCAATCGTACGGCATTACGGGAAATAAAACTCCTTAGAGAACTTAGTCACAAGAATATCATTACGGTAAGTAAATGCTGAGCGTGTCTGTGCGTATTGCACTCTATCCACTGCTTGCGCTAGCCGGATGCCTGCCCCTTTTGTTTTTCTGTGCAGTGAAAAGACCGGTGGTGATTACGAAACTTCGCAGCATTCTGTAACGGCTCATGTACAGTGGATACTTATTTGATTGCCTACTGGCCGCAGTCAGCCACTCCTGTCGATCTTTCCTGCTGTAATTTTAGCTTAGAGATGTGATTGGACACAAGCATAATATTTCCTTGGTGATTGATTTTATGATCACTGATCTAGAGGTATGCATCTGCCTTCGTTCGGGATTCGGGGTGCACATGGATAATTGCCCTCCCGTGTGTTAGCCCAATCATTTTCTGTGGCTGCGCAGGGAATGTCGGCAAGTAATCTTTAGCTTTGGACAGTTGTGGGTGTAACACAGTTCAAGATACAAACTTATCAGCCTTACCTGGGATATTCAAATGGGGGAATTCAAGGGGGCAATAGTCCGTGAGCATTCCGTCAGCAGTCCTTGCGCTGGTGCGCTTCAGACGTGAACTCCGAATTCGGAGCTTTGACTATGCTTCAACATGTAAAATCTCCGAGTTCGCACCGAACTCGCTCCGTTTTTCCAAACGTGCGTGTGAACAACCGAGTTGTAATTAGAAGACGTGTGAGTAATATTGACGTTCGTTTCGGTTCAAAACGCCTTTTTTAGCAATTGATCAAGGATAGCGATGTTGTGTTCTTGCCTTCCCAGATCAAGAATATCATGATACAGACGTTCTCTGGCCTCGAGTATCTTCATGTGCACTGGATCTTACATCGAGTTAGTTTAAGCAGCACACATCACGCGTTACACTCATGTACATATGTGCGTGCACTTTATACCGGTGATGCTGTGCATACGATAAAGCTGTGTGTTTCTTCTTTTAGGATTTGAAGCCGAATAACTTGCTTCTGAACGAGTTAGGTGTATTGAAGTTGGCGGATTTCGGCTTGGCCAGATTTTTCGGCTCACCCAACGTTATTTATTCGCATCAGGTTGTGACACGGTAAGTGGAATGGCTGAGGATCCCTAGCGACAGACGGGGGAGCATGGCTGTTGTGTTTGTATAGGTGGTATAGATCGCCGGAGCTCTTGATGGGTTCAAGAATGTATGGTACAGGAGTGGACGTGTGGGCTGTTGGCTGTGTACTGGCTGAACTTCTTCTCAGGGTGAGTGAGTTATTGAGAAGCAGACAGCAATCCACAGGCGATATTTAGTAGCTTATGTCATTTCGTATCTTCCTTATAAATCTGTATGTACCGGTAAAGTATGTACGTACTCACCTGTCTGTGCCTAGAAATATTGTGCTGTACCAAAAGCTTATGTACAGTGTGTGTTGGTTTAGGCTCCGCTGTTTCCCGGAGAGTCAGATCTGGACCAGTTAGCCAAGATTTGTGATGTAATGGGAACTCCGAAAGAGGAAGACTGGCCGGTGGGTCAATTTTAACTTCGGTCCACCTCTCTTCGAAATATTTGTACGTTAGACTGGTTAGACAATTTCATGGTTATTGTAGGATCTGAAGTTTCTTCCTGACTATGTTCAAATGAAGCCGTGTGATGGTATTTCATTTGATGAGATCTTTACCGCCGCTGGAGCTGACTTGCTTCTTCTCCTTAGAAAGTGCCTGACCTTCGACCCGAAAAAACGAGCTGATTGCCCTACGGTACGTGAGAACATGCGAATGTATGTATGTGTACCTGGACTGGTCGTATTCGTAATGGTAGGACAATGCAATGAGCATCTGTGTACGTATAGTATGTCCTTGAGCGGCAGCGCTGTGGTGGTTTTCAGGCGTTGAAGCTTCCTTATTTTTCGAACGATCCCATGCCTGCAAGGAACGAGGATTTACCAATTCCTCAGAAGACTCAGGCGAATGTCTTGAGAGCTGCAACAAAGCGAAGAAGAGTGGAAGGGTCAGAGGAAGCTTCAGGTTATATAATATTCGGTACTTGCGCTGTTACGGGCGGTTGCCTGCTCCTTTTATTTTTTTTCCACGGTTTGCGATTTGCGAAAGTCGGCGTATCGTCGGATTATTTCAGAGTTTCGCAAAACGGGGTAGGTGGCGTGGCACGTCCAGTGACTGCGCAAGTAGCGGATAGTATTATGTTGTTGTAAGATACAGGTAGAGCTTGCAGCTTCGATAGTTTCTACATGCTTTTAGGTGGAAGTAGGAAACGATTGGCATTTCACTGAACCCGGGTTTTTCTGCAAATTGTGTGATACGATTGTACATACGTACATTATTACTATGTGACTTTCTTCCCCAAATGTGCACGTTTTTCTGTTTACGTACGATCTACTAACAAATAGGGCTGATGTGTGTCTGTCTGTCTGTGTGCAATGCTATAGACTCGCTCAGTTTTGCAGCTACAGCGTTCGCCAATGGCTCATTCGAAAGCTTATATGCCCAAGGGTGGCAAGAAGGTCTTCGATTTTTGATCTGATCAGCCGATCACCAATAATCGATCGATAATCGATATTTTAGTACTAAAAGCGCGCAGATTCACTCATAACTCACTCAATTTTGCAGCTACAGCATCCATTCAGGACTCTTTCGAGAGCTTATGGCCCCGAGAACGCCAGAAAAGCCTGCGATTTCTGATCTGATCAGCCGATCACCAATAATCGATCGATAATCGATATTTCAGTACTAAATGTCGCAGAAACCAAACGACGCAGGTTTTCAAGCCAGCGTTTGCAAATGGTCACGCCCGAAAGTGCACACGAGACTAAAACGCGAGATGCGCTAAAGGGTTGCCAGATCTGCAAAAGGGTTGCCAGATTCCTAAATGCGCAAAAGGGTTGCCAGACCTACAATACAGTTGCCACATGCACCACTTTTGTCTGATGCTGTGCGCAAAATGGCTGCCACATGCACAAAATGGTTGTCAGATCTATGCGGAAAAACGGTTGCCAGATCTGCCATAGGGTTGCCAGATATGCAACTTTTTATCAACTGCCCAAAGTGGTTGCCAGATGCATAATAAGTTGAGTTGACAAATCACGATCTAAAACAGGGTTGCCAGATCTGCAAACGGGTTGCCAGATTTGCAAAAGGGTTGCCAGATCTGCAAAAGGATTTTACTGCGAAGCTGTAACGGGCCACTGGTAGAGAAAAAAGCTGCCTGTGATTTTTTTTGAAATTGTAGTGAATAAAAATCTTTGCAGTGCCCTAGTTTTCTTTGCATCTGACGATTGAAAATGAATTTGTTGCTTTTTCATGCACAGCACAATGCTTACTTTACCTGATTGGTGGTATGCTTCTAACGAGTTTACATACTGTATCGTATGACATTGCTATTGAGGTGCTGGTGAGGAAATGGCGGGTACTCAGCGATTGTGGCCGGTTCGATGGCTGCATCTGAGAAGGAAGATGCAGCGGCTGATATCCCGAGTGTTCACTACTTCTGCCGCAAGCAGCAGCGATGAGACTGTGCATGCAGATGAAACAGTGGACAAGGACGGTAGTGTTGAGTTTGATCGGATGATATCGATCCATTCTCGTCGACATTTCGATCGACTGGCGAGTGTGCCAGAGGCGAAGGATGAGCATCGACTGTTGAAGGTGGCAGTGTTGGGGGCGCCGAACGCCGGCAAGTCTGTGCTCACGAATCGGCTGGTGGGCGCCAGCGTGTCTGCCGTGTCCAAGAAAGTCCACACCACTCGCCAGTTGGTCACTGCAGTCATTGTCAATGCCGACACCCAGGTACTACCTACCTAGCACTTCTACTGCGTGTCTCCTCTCTGCACAGACGGAGCACGGTGTGGTTGGTTGCATGTACGTACATGTTGGCAATGCGTCAACCCTATCTTGGTTTTGGCAAGTTTTCCTTCTTGATTTGAGAGCACGACTGTAGGACGCGGAAGTGATGAGTACAGTTACTTATGTTGTGTCGTGTGTGTGTACTGGAGGTGGTGCTGTGGGACACTCCCGGAACGATCAACTCCATCGTTCTACACAGACACAAACTGGATCGTTCTCTGTTGGAGGAGCCGGAGAAGGCGCTGACTCGCGCTGAGTTGATACTCGTACTGGTGGACGTGGGCGACATGAGAAGAACGCGACTGGACCCTGAAATCCTTCACATGCTCTACAGGTTAGGTTGCTTATGCTGCATGTGCGTACAGCGTAGTCCCTGTTGCGTGCACACAGTACATAACGCGCAGGCATGGCTAGGTTATGCAGACATCGGCACGGTTTCCAGGGTGGGGGTCTGTCAAGTTGGGTTATGCTGGAGCAGAAAAGTGGGGGCTGCCGCATACCCCCAGGAAAAAATTTTTTTCCTGACATACCCCCAGAATTTCCAACATACCCCCAAAAAGAAATAGTCTGTAACATACCCCAAAAAACACCAACATACCCCCAAATTTTATTGAAAATGGGGGTATTTTGACACTAATATGGGGTATGTTTGGGGTTATGTGAGCAGAAAATCATAGACGGGGTATGCGTGGGGGTATGTTGATTTTATTTTTTGGGAGTGTGTTTGGGGTATTGTTCAAATTCTCAAAATCTGGGGGACTGCGTGGGGTTATGTGAGGGGGTGGGTGGGGGTGTGCTGAACATACCCCCAGCTGACCCCAGGCCGACGTCTGGTTATGTTCTGATGAACGGTTGGTGCTTGCAGAAACCGGCCGATGCCTTCGATTTTGGTGATGAACAAAGTTGATTTGGTGAAGAAGAAGAGCCAACTGCTGTCCTTGACTCATCGCCTGACCAAGGGAACGGTGGGCGGACGCAGCATAAAGCGACACGCGCCCAAACTGCTGACCACGGAAACGGACGAGGAGCTGTCGCTGAGGCTGAGTCGAGACCCCGCGCCATTGCTCTCTGCAGAAACGCTGGAGCAAGATGGCGTCGCGCTCTCGGCCAATGCGCAACTGGAAGTCAAAGGAGATCAGCTGAGGCGACTGCTGGCAAAACCCATGCATCAAGTATGTTGAGCTGGTACTTAGCGTATCTTATGGATGACAGCAAATCAACAACAAAGCGGTGTGGTTAGACCAGCACAGTATGTTCCACCATTCCAGTATTCCATAAATGCGTCTTATGAAGCTGTCTGTCTACAGTAGTACGTACAATATAATGCAGTGCACATAGTAGATTGAACTGTGGTATGCAACTTACGTGGACACATACTGAAGCATAGGAAGTGGTCGGTTTGGGCTGGATCTTCCGAATCTGATGAGTGGAGATTTCGGGCTGTTGCGACCGAATCGTATCAGCGGAGATTTCGCAGATGGCCCGGCCCTTCCAAAGCGAATCAGCGGGGATTTCTGTAGCGCTTTTCTGTCCCTTCGTTTCACGAGATTGCGCTCTAGTGTGTCGAGTCGCTTCTGCCGGGGCGTCGTTCCCAAACTCTCACCCAGCAGGACGACAAATGGTAGAATGCGAACGCCTCTTCCATCACTGTCGTCCCTCTCTAGTATGGCGCCACTGAGTGAGCTTGAAGCTACTAACAATGCTGAAACAGCAGCTCTATCATACAAATAACAGTAGAAATCTGCACCCATAAGCTGTGATACGTACGCAGAAGAAGAATAAGCTGTGATACTTCTTGTCTTACCCAGAAGAAGTGCGAAACAAGCGGCTCCCATTTTTTTCTTTTGCTCAATGTGCTATGTAGGACAAGACAAGAATAGCACCCTCTGTTTTACTGCTTACTGCAGTATTGAAATAATAAGTAATGTCTTGCTTTCAAGTTCTCTTACTTTTACGTGGGTTACTATGCAGCCAGAATCTGTGAACAGGAAGGTGATTAACAGGTGTCCATTAGCGCCATTTCCTGATGATAGTTATGGGATGGCGTAACATGTAGGGTGTAATGACGCACGTAGCAGGGGTTAGACAATCTCTGCGCGCTCGCCGGACATAGTCATAGTGCTTTGCGGTCGTCATCTGTAGTAAAGCGGAAATACATATTTTTGGCTTGTTGGGGATGGGGTATGGCCTTCGTGGTTGACAGGCAATTTTGACAGCTGTTTTTTCTTCAGGCGCTGGTATCAGAAATGCGGAAAGTATTTCGGGACGAGGTGGGTTGGCCGCATTTTGAGGCGGTATTCATGGTGAGTGCGCTGCATGGGGAAGGTATGGAGGATCTGAAGTCTTTCTTGCTCAACAGGGCCAATCGTAGACCTTGGGAATACCACGGCGATGTACTGACCAATCAGGGCCCTACCAAGTTGCTGCTGGAACTAATCAGAGGTCGAATGATGGACCTACTGCCAAGTGAAATACCGTACAACCTCAAATACAAGGTGCGCCACTGACACATTTTTTAGATTTTGGGTGTTGTAGGTGATCATATCATCTCCTTCGTTCATAGCATGCGTTTCAGGGTACATTTTTATGACCATCTTACATACTGCAGGTAGGTTCCGGTACCCTACCTACAGTCATGGGGTTTGTTGTACACCATATACAGGGTGTTCCATAATATACTCACCGGCTGTTTGTGTCTCTATCTCCACAGGGGGGTGTCATTTTCAAATGCGGTCTTTTGCAATAAGTAGCCAAGGCTTCAAAGTTTATGCACGCAAAATTTCAACTTTCTAGGCCAACAGAAAGCAGCTCAAAACAACTCAGAAAGGCTGACCTCAAAAATCGAGGATTTGCCTAGTATTGTACCACAATAAAGAGCATATTCTACCATCCAAAAGCAAATACATCCTCAACTCCTGTTCAATATCCCATGAAAGACGCGGCAGAACCAAATTTACTGCGCTGTTGTGAAGAAAATTGAAGAAACTCATCCGTGGAGTGCTAACTTCGGCCTTAAACCCGGGTTTAGCCCCATAGTGAAAAAAACGTGAATGTTTGTGTCCGAAAGTTTGAGCTTTCATAACTTTCTTGGTAGAACGACTACAGGGCTGAAATTTTGCCTGCACCATTTTAGAAGCTTTAGCTACCAAATGTAAAAGAGCGCACTGAAATCGAACGCTCCGTTGATGAACGAGAGGCACAAACATCCGGTGAGTTTATTATGGAACACCCTATATTCGGGATTGCATTGGGATTGGATTATACTGTACACCGTCGGTAAATACCATAGTGCTTGCTTGCTTATTTTAGCTGATGGTGTGGGAAGTGAATGAGCACGACGTGCTGACGATAAGGGTGGACGTAGTGTGTGCTCATGAACGCTTGGTTAAGCTGATTGTGGGCAAGAATGGAGTCCATGTCAATCGCATTGCCCAGGAAGTCAGTCAGGAACTGGGAAATCTTTTTCAAAGAGATGTGTACGTCAAACTTGGAGTTCGAGCCAAAAGAAAAGCTTCAGCATCCTGACGCGGAAACGGATTCTCAGTGCTGTTTGATTCGAAGACTGTACAGTACACCGCTTTGATTTTCGCTTCTCTGGCAATAGGCAGGCGAGAGCGAGAAGGACGGACAGCACAGTGCGTACTTACATAACAGTATTCAGTACCGGTGTGTACAGTATAGTGAGCAGCCAAGTACATAGTAAGTAGACGGTATCACATCGTACATTACATACACAAGTGGAGTGGGCTTTCATAATAGGAATAACTTGTCCTTATTACAACAGTTTGTTGGGATTGATCTGGTAGCCGAATGTATCTGCATAATTGAGCAGTAGCCTGAGCCAGTAGCATTTTGCTCCGTCGCTCATCACAAACCGTGCATCCTTTGCCATCATTCTGGCCAACTTCTCTGCAAATGCGTCGCTGTAAGGGAAATGCTGCAGGAAAACGGCTGGATCGGTGGCAGCTGCTTCCGGCATATGAACATAGTGCGTGCCATTTTGCAGAAAGTCGTGATACCACGTCGAATATACTCCAAAGCGGAGAATGCACGCATAATTAGAGGCTAAGGTTGGAAAACGGCGACTGTAGGAATTGCCATCAATGTCCAACAGGTATTTGTACTGTTGGTGCATACATATGTGCTCTCCTTTGCTGACACCACCGATTTGTTTCAGAAGTTTCGCGTCCGCTTCAAGAATGCGTTGAAACGCCACATCTGTTATCAGACCCGATCGTTTGACAGTGTCCATTACTGTGTTGCGGTAGCCCCAAGGACCGCCACCTACAAATCATCGCAACCAAACCCAGCTTTTGAAACATCGTTATGGCGGCTGTCACTTTTCTACTGCGTGTACGGCACAATAGCATCCGAGGCTAGTAGTGTATGTAAACTGCGTATCCCTTTTCGCACGTTATATTCAGTTTATTCGGGCGGAATTTGGTTACTTTCAGCTTGTTTTAGGTACTGTATGTACCTAAGGCGAGTTTTGCCATCTGTCCTTGGGTCGGCAGCGTGGTCGTGTGCCAAAAAACTTCGTAGCTGTGGCCGAGGGTAGGTTCGATTCCCGTTCGGTCCTATTTCTATTCGGATAGGACATTATGTACAAATGATGAAAACAGTTGCTTTGCTACCAGTGCTGCCTCCTCTCCAGAAAATAGCTGGCCTTTTCCGCAACCATGGAATTGCAAGAGTGCAAGAGGTGCGCGGTAGATCTTCTCCCAGGCCTGGTGCCAAAATGTCGCCGAAGCATCCGGTAATTTTTGAGACGGATAACACCGGAAGTGGCTCCGAATAGATGTTGTCAATCTTTGCAAATCTCCTTCTCGATGCAGTGCCGAAACTTGACGCAGTGGTTACTCCGCATAGTTCTTCTAAGGTGAACGGCGGAAGTTTTGGATTCAGTAAATTTAGTGCAGTTTTTCCGCCGTCTCCTTCGTTGAAATACACTGTGAGATTATCAAAGTACTCTGCTATTTCCTCCAGTATTTTTAATCCTGGAGCTGCTGTCACAGAGGCTATCCAGTTGCAATCTGTGCACTTCTTCGACACCAGCTTTCCGCCCTTGATCACAAATTTGAACATGTATCGGTTGTATTTTGGGTTTCTGTACAAATGCTCCAGTTTCTCAGTCAGCTGTTTGTCGAATTGACTTTGATTACGGTAGAATTGGAATTCCGCTTCCATCGTTCTGTATCCTGTCAGAAAGCAAGCTCTTTCCTTGGCATAGTTTAGCCAAAGTTTCCGCCAGGCTTTATCTCTGAGAGTCGGGTCGTCTTCGACATGATGAGCCATCTGATTCGTGCTCGAGGTGTGGTAGGCAGCAGAAGCACCAATATCTAGCGAGACCTCGCTTTGTTCTGTAGACGACTGCAGATAACTGAGAATGCATCGCAATAAAATGAAGGACAGGATAAACAATGGCGCTTTCGATGCATACGGAAAACGAATGAAAGTTTGCTTCATTAGTGAGGGCTTACAAGAGATAATGTAGGTGTACACATACGTACAGTGTGCAGCTGCAGCATAAGGCAATATGCTATCAGTTGAAGAAATAGTGCACTTGCAATGTAACTTTTCGCCGGTTGTCCTTCCCATTTTTCGTGTCACTGAGACTTGTAGTCACAGATGCTCGGGTCGAGGAGGTACAGTGCATGTACATACTCTACAGGTACCTAAGTGGAAATGTTGGAGTCATGAATGTCCTTCCTTAGTTGTTTGTATCAAACACGTGTTCAAGGGTAAATTATGCGTCTAAATACATTACATTACACACGTCTATGTTCACTTCACACCTTATTCTTGTCAAACGTGTTCAAGCATGCGTCTAAACGTTACATTACACACCGCCCATGTTCACACATTCTTCTTTTATACAATCCCCCGGGGCGAAGCGAAATTGTACGTTGAAGGTCAACGTCGTGGAAAAAACTTTTAATTTAATTATTTACATTTAATTATTAAGGGGTATGCGATGTCTTTCAGACCCAACTTTGAGCAGCTGCTGCGCTCGCCACACACAACCCAAAATACAACCGATACATGTTCAAATTTGTGATCAGGGGCGGAAAGACAGTGAGAAACCCATACTAACGCCGCGGCATAAAAACTCTGAATCTGAGTACACTTTTTGCCAGGCTCCTCCCGATTTTTTCGCCAATAGCCATAGAGCTAATAAGGGTCAGGTGATCGTGTTGATTGACACATTTGTAATAGTAGAAGAGCTTTGATTGACACATAGCCCGTTTTATTACCCCTCCCTCCCTGCCTCTGCTAGCCAGCAGTAGGTGCGTAGAATGAAGGGAAGGGGAAGGGGGAATGGCCAGTGGCCAGCTTTTCCTGAGCTGCTGGTCAAGAAGTATAATAAATGTACATTCAATGAGCGACACACCCTGCGACTCCCTTCTCTCGTTATAATACGTTGTAAGCTCAGCGCCCTATGTAATTAGCTTATGTTGTGCTGTGCACACAGTATGTACATGTACGGTACGTACGTAGAGATACGTGCCTATATTCTTGTGCTCGCTCAGACCATAATGTACTAATATTAGTTTGAGCATACAGTAGGTACGTACGTAGCAGCGAAATTTTCTTTACAATAATTTGTGTACGACACTAATGAAGCTGTGATTTGCGTTGTTTTGTCCTGGATGAGTGACCAACAGAAGCGGCAGTATGTACAGTATGTTATGTACGTACACAGCACATACGTATGTATGTTTGAGAAAAACAAAGTCTGCCTGCACTGCAGTTTAAAAGATGAGAAGGGAGGGGTAATAAAACCTCGCGCTGGACGCTCACTTCCTCTCTCCCTTTTCGATCTGTCAATCAAAGGAGTCATAAAATCGGGACTTGTCAATCAAAAGGGAGGAGAAGCTTGCCTTCGCTTTTCCTTCTAGCCTTACCATTGGTCAACGCGCCACGAAAAGTTGGCTGCTGATTGGTCAATGTGCCACGATTTATACGTAGAGTGTACCCATTTCGAGCGAAAATAAGCCGCGGCGTAATGGGTAAACTGGTAAGATTGATGTTTGATCCACAGTAAAAGTCGCCTCTGAGTACATTGACGTTTCATCCAGTCACCCTCGCATTGATGTTTCATCACAGTACCTATGCCCACCCCGCCTTTACTTTGGAAAGGCGTCGTATACCCCTTAAGACCATCAAGCTCCCAAAAGAGTTGTACAGCCTGGGTTGGTGTGGAAAGCTTGAAAAAGCCAAAAGGTGTCTATGCGGCGCATACAAAGTAGACAGCGTGCCAAGTGCTTCCTTCGGTTGGTCCTGTCCTTTCGCAACTGTCTATGCGCGCGTTCCGTACTTTGTACGTGGCGCATAGACATTCTTTGGTTTTTTAAGCTATCCACACCTATCCAGGGTGTACGTACAACTTTTCTGGGAGCTTGAGGGATGTGCACATAGCCTGTGTACTGAGCTGCGGCGGTAGAAAAGAAAGACATGCGTTTCTGAAACAGTGTATACAGGCGTGACCCTATATTGATTGGCATGATATCGATTCTTGCCCTAATCGCAATTCTCATCATTTTAGTTATTGTATACGGTAGTATTTGCACAACCACAGTATATGTACGTTTTGTACATGTTGAATGAATATCAATCAATGTTCGGACCAGTTCCGTTGTGTTGCTCACTGATACAACAGCAACAGTAAACTGAACAGGTGCCACATTGGATCCGGTTTGTCGGGTTTGCGGTCCTTTCCACATGTGTGTGTACAGTACGTAGGTCACTGCGTCTTATTATCTATCCTGCTAATGTGTTATGGTATGTATGTAAAGTGATAACACTGTATGGACATAATTATGCGCACTACAGAATGTCTGGTGCTGAAATTGTGATCGTTGGGCATGGAGTATGTCTATGTGTGTGAGTATGTCTATGTGACAGAACGAGAACACAAGCCACCGGGCCACGTTTCATCTATACTTTCAGACTACTATCAATTCCTGTTGTTGTCAAGATGGCAAACTGGCGGTTGATTCCATTTTTTCTGGTAAATTCTCTGGTTCTGCTGTTCGCCCTTATTGCAACGACGGTAATTCTCTGTGGACTTCTTGTGTATGCGAAATAAATTGTTTATGAGTTGACAGCTTCTACTAGGTTCAACCACTGTCTTGTAGTACAGAATGCTCAACCAGCGGAGGAGGGGGAAGAAGTAGGACTAGGAGCACCTGAGAATGTGGACGGCTATGCTTGGATAAAACCAGACGATAGCGATCGATGGATTCAGATTCGTTGTGTTCCGCCCAAACAGGACTGTGGCTTCTCGTGTTGCGAGCCGTGGCCGCGAGAGCAGTGCGGTCGTCGAGGACACTGTCGCCCAGGACCCGGAGCTGGAAACGGAGGAGATACATGCTCCTGGCCAAATGTTAGGTATGTACGTATGATTTAGGTTGATTGGTGGTAGGTGAGGTACAGTATACTGTATGGAAAATGGCACACAGTACTTACGATACGATGCTTCATGCCTCTTGCAGGCACGATGCTATGCCAGGTATGCTTTCTTATAGTCAATAGCTTTAAAGGTGCGGCATTTCCTGCTGTAACCCGGGCGAGACTTGCGTGGGGAACGAGCATTGTCAGTCTCGTCTGTTCTGTCCAGCTGGTAGCGTGAAGTGCGGTTCCAATTGCTGTCGGTCTGGTGAAGAATGTATCGGCGGTGAGTGCGGAGTGGTGGGCAACTGTCAGGCGCCATGGACGGTGTGCGGTGCCTTCGAATGTTGCGATCCGTGGGAATATTGTGATGTACGCAGTAGACCGGAGAGATGCCGACGGAACCGACCACGACCCTCGGGTGGCCTTTTGTCCACCATCGCTGGTTGGCTCGGTCTTGACGACGACAAGAAATGAAATCAAAGCATATGGATGGAGAAATGATTTTGTTCGTCTTCAGAGCAAATAATGTACTTAGTAATAGCAAGAATAATATAACCTAACAAGAATGAAACACATTTTGACATTTTGACAAAACACGTGCCGCATTTTGACTTGATTACAATCATCGATGATTACAATAGTCGATGATTACAATCAAGGTTCTTGATTGTATGTAATCATCGATGATTACAATCAAGGAAAGTGAAAAACAATATACGCATATTACAATCAAGGAAATGCTAAAGCAAAAACCCTCTATTCTAATCAATCTTCCTTGATTGTAATCATCGATGATTACAATCAAGTCAAAATGCGGCAGGATTCAATCATTTCTTAGCGTGTCGTGTTCATTCTTGTAGGTTACTTTATTCTTGGTAATAATTCTAGACCTACACCTGTAATTTGTATGTACTACATATACATACATTGTCGGTACACTGAGAGGATGCGAAGTCTGAAAGTCTAAGTCTTTGTCGCGGAACACCTTATCTTTGCGTGAAATTTTGATGGAGTCCCGTTTCCTTGTAATTTTTTATACGAAAAGCCTTCTCCGTCAGTTTGAAAATCTCCGTAGTTCTCTAAATTCAGTTGGTGGTACCTCTTGGTGGTACTATGTAATGTACTGACTGTGTTACTGGTTAAAAATACCAAAGTACGTAACGTACAGAGCGTGCATACATGCTACAACATTAGCGCGTGCATACAAGCGATATACGATGAGTACGTCTGTAAGTACATGCGCATACATACATTACATACATGAGTATTACTACGTAACATTATATTCTACAGAGTGTCTCATAATAAACCGTCCACCTTTCCGTGCATGTAACTCTGGAACCACATCTTAGATTTTTATGCGGTTTTTTGTATTTTGTAGCCAAGGCTTCAACAGATAAGTATACAAAATTTCAACTATGTGGTTCACATACTTCGGAGACTACGACGGTTTGAATCTCGAAGCTCAAAAATCGACGTTTTCCTTTACTATGGAGAAAATATCGGTTTTAGTTTTCAAGATACCCTGTTTCATGCGTTTGCTATGCTGGCACTGGGGATAATGCATGAGATACACATTTTCTAGCATTTTGGGACATCTTTCTTTATTACGAGGCTAATTTTATTATGTCTCATGCACAGAATTATCCCTAAATCGGCACTACCAGTTCGAAAAACCTTGTTTTTGACCGCTGGAGAAAAAAGTGTTTGAGCAGCTTCCACTGGGCCTAGGAAGCTAAAATTTTGTACACATCTCAGTTGAAGCCTTGCCTACAAAATACAAAAAACCGCATTAAAATCTATGGTGTGGTTCCAGAGTTACATGCACGGGAAGGTGGACGGTTTATTATGAGACACCCTGTATTACAGATATCCGTCTGGTTCATACTCCGAAAGACTTGAAAAGCCTGAAATAAATATACTGCGTCCGGCAGTAAGTGCGTTGTTTACTATGTGATATACTGTAGGGTACTATGGGGTAAACCCGGCCATGGGAAAATCCGGCCGCCTAAGCTTCAGGGCTGCATATCTCAGGAACCAATGGACTGATTGAGACAAGTAGGATACCAATCGATTCCTTGAACTCTCCTCTTTCAAATGAGCTATTTGGCATGTCATTTGTTGAAACATCAAGCTCACGGGTTCACGTTTTTCAACAGGAGGTCGAAAATGACCAAACTTTAGATGTTGCGCAAAAACACCCTGTATGTTATAAATGAACACCCGGTAAGTGGGGGGTAAGGGCACATGGTACCCTATCCCCAGGCGAAGTTTCAATCACTTCACCCTACTCTACTGGTACTGGAGCTATAGCAAAAAAACAATTTCAGTACTTAGTGGGGTAAACCCGGCCACCTAACTCCTGTACTAAAGTATAGGGTAAACCCGGCCACCTCATCAGCGCAAACTACTGCCATCCTAAACGGCTGCCATTTCAGCGCACAATCAATTAGGAAAGGGCGTTCAGCTAATCTAACAATATTTTCTTGTGATTTCTCAAGGGAAGAGACGTTCCTGCAAATTTTTAAAAATTCTCTGGGTGGCCGGGTTTACCCCCCAGTACTGAAAGATTAGTTGACAGCAAAGTAGTCCCATTCATACCATTTTTTACCTACCTAAACTATCTAGCTGGCTAATTGGTAGCTGCTGTCCATGGTAATTGCTTATGCTTCTTGTCTAACACGCCATACTGATAAAGAATAGCCTGGGCAGTCTCAAATTAGACAAAATCATGGGTGGCCGGGTTTACCCCCAGTACTAAGAGATGAGCTGTCAATAGAGTAGTCTCATTCATTCCCTTCATGCATCAGAAAGAAATTTTTTAATTTGTTATTTTTGTAACTACTGTCGTTGAAAAAAGCTTGGCTTCCATCTTGAAAAAAACGGCCATAAAAATTTTGCTTGGCCAGCCTAAAAACGGCCTAAATCTTAGGGGGCCGGCTTTACCCCCACGGCTCGTGTTTTACCAACAGACAAAATTGACCATAACTCTCTAAAGACGTTCAGCAGTGGAGTCAAACTTGGCACGTTTAACTAAGGGGTCGCTTCCTCACTGGATAACGAAAAGGACGGGGAAATCCCCGTCCCGTCGAGAAAGGACGGGGATATCCCCGTCCTTTTTGCAGTCCTTTTGGTCGAAAAGGACCGCGGAAACTTCTCCAATAAACAGACAAAACCCAACAGACAAAAGAACCTGTGCTGTCATTCAGCGCGAGCTGTGTTGGTTGGGGCAATAAACGTTGGGCGCTGGTCAATAGAAAATGTGTGTCTGTCTTCTCTTTCCTTGCTCGCGCGCCACTAATAAAAGTTAATCCCTTACCTCACATCTTTCCGCCTCCCCCTCTTCATGTACTAAAAACTTTGTCCGCGAAGGGGTAATAAAACGGTCCTTTCCTGACAGAGTAGCCAGCAAAAAGGACGGGGATTTCCCCGTCCCTCACGGGGATTTTGGTTATCCAGTGAGGACGCGGGCCCTAAGGCCTAACCATGTGTAATATGCCAAGTGATTTTGTTTTGGTTCAGGCATTGGTTCCTGAGAACTGCTTGGGGGGCCGGGTTTACCCCATGTTACCCTATCACATGTACCACTTATGTACGTACGTACGTACTGTACCTTGACTGCTGTGACTAAAATTACGCAAACACCACCGGTGCTTTACCGATTTTCCTGGCAACTTGGTTCAATTCCTCCAATACTTCTACCAATGGCTGAGATTGAAAGCAAAAGTGCTCCACTGTACAGGTTGAAAAGCCGTAGTCAGATTGAACCAGTTTCACTTGGCATCCATCGATGAGATAATTTCTGACAACATATCTGGCGCTGTGGAATGGACAAACCATATCCATAACATTTCTGTCAACGCTGTCGACCCCTAGCATTCGTAATACGGATGACATTGAAGCATCGTCCGTTGCAACATCCGACGGCGCATCTTTTGCGATCCCATCGGCATCTGTGCGTAAGTGCGATATTTTCCAATCTTTCGAGTTCGATTCTCGACAAAGAATGTATCCGGATCTGGATAGCTTTCTATCCGACGTGTCAAAAAATGTTTCTGTCCACTCCCCCTCCACGCGCACCAAATTCTCAGAGTATCGCTGCAGGAAAGCACCCAACAGAGAAGGAGGCACCAAGAAGCTGCGACGCACCACCATAGCACAGAACCAGCGGATCCGAACAAAGTGCACAAGCACCTAGCCGCTTGGACTCGAATCGTACATGCAAAAGTTAAAAATGTGTGTCAAGTCAACGCACAACGCAGTGGCGTGCAGAATTTTCAG
Source organism: Epsilonema sp. ZAB3_2 (assembly GCA_030247985.1). Taxonomy (NCBI): domain Eukaryota; kingdom Metazoa; phylum Nematoda; class Chromadorea; order Desmodorida; family Epsilonematidae; genus Epsilonema; species Epsilonema sp. ZAB3_2. Next base: position 49,692 of record JASAMW010000416.1, read on the forward strand.
ACTTACAGTATTGGTTTACTGCGAAGAAAGATGTGCTGAAAGATGCTGCAAAAATTAGGTACATTTGTATTCTTTATTTTGTGGCTGGAAAACTAGAAATTGCTCCTTCTCGATAATGTTACACAATACAGCATACAGTGTGTATGTACTTGTGTATGTAGGTACGGCTACACCCACTGTACGTACACATACCGTGGCTCAAGCGAGGCTATGAAGCTCGCTCAGCAGATACATACAGTAGTAACGACGACGAGCAGCTATAACGTACTAGACTGAATAATATAATGTTAAATAAAACGGAAGCCACCTTTGCTTCATCAATGACGTCCTGCGAGTAAGCTAGATAAATCAATATTTTTGGACGTACTTAGTGTGTTGAGACCAGGATGCCTGCATTCAGAAGTAAAAACTAGGTGCTACGTATTTCATAATGGGGTAATGGATGAGTAACGGCTAAATAACTAAACGGGTTCGTGGCATAACTTTGGATGGCTTGAGAAGCGATTGTACAACCTATTTGAGTTTAAAAGGCCAATTGAATATGTACGTACGTAGTACGTACATACCTACGTTCGTATAGGTGGTTAAGATGGTATACGAGCAAAGAATGTCGGTTGCATAGTAGCCGCCCGGTTTTTTGGGATACGGTATGCATATATACGAACAAAGTACATACACATAGGCTACACGCACACGACGTACATACATACGTACGTACATACTGTATGTCCTGTTCTGACACGTATTGTACGAAAGCAATTGTTTCGAATTCTGGCGAGCGAATTCCTGGCTGGCATTGTGAATTGCTTCTGGTAGCACCATGAAAATAGCAAAGATAGGAAGGCGAAAATCTTGAAAGGTTTGAAACAATAAAATAAATAAATTTATGGAAGCGTATCTTCCGGGGCAGAAGACCATTCGATCCATCTCTGACAGCTTCCATGGTTTTCTTGCGTTTAAATCTGTAGTTGATCAATAAAAAACCTTTCTCAAAAATAAGGAAATAAGTACAGGGTGTCTCATAATAAACCGAACACTTTTCCGTGCACATAACTCTGGAACCACACGCTAGATTTTCATGCGGTTTTTTGTGTTTAGTAGCCAAGGCTTCAACTTATTCGTGTACAAAATTTTAGCTTCATAGGCCCAGTGGAAGCTGCTCAAACACATCCATTCTTCGGCGGTCAAAAACGAGGGTTTTTCGAACTGGTAGTGCCGATTTAGTGCATTCCTGTGCATAGTCCAAAATAAAATTAGTCTTGTAATGAAAAAAGATGTCCCGAAATGCTAGGAAAAGTGTATCTCATGTATTATCCCCAATAGCAGCATAGCAAACGCATGGAACAAGGTATCTTGAGAAATAAGACCGTAATTTTTCTTCACTAAATAAAAACGTCGATTTTGAGCTTCGAGATTCAAACGGTCGTAATTTCTGAAGTATGTGGACCAAGTTACTGAAATTTTGTACACATCTAAGTTGAAGCCTTGGCTACTAAATAAAGAAACGGCATAAAAATCTAACGTGTGGTTCCAGAGTTACATGCACGGAAAAGTGTTCGGTTTATTTTGAGACACTCTGTAGAAGAAGCGCACATGTGTATACAGTCCAGTATGTAGATGTTTTGGTACCTTACTTGCGCAATGAGTGTTGGTGTATAATAAATTACCACGTAAGGTGCCGGATTCATTTCCGATCTTTCCAGCTTATTATTAACCTTTACCGTGCGTACAGCATCTTGGCTACAGTGATCTTCAAATTTGAGCATTCGTGATGGCGTTTGGTATTGAATCGGAAAGAATCAATCTGTACTAGAAAGCGCGGTTGCGCTTTTGCTCTTCGTGTTTATACCAGTATTTGTGAAGCTGTGACAGATTCAAGCATTACCTAGAATTGATCACTCCTAGCAACCGGAAGCAAAAATCATCTTTTTCTGTCAGTTCGACGCCTAAATCGAATTGCCGCTTGCAATTTGGTCTGAGAAAAGGCGCGTCACTTTTCTCACCACTCCACAGTTTATCGCGAGACCGAAAGGGAAAACAACATATACGTACGTACATAACTAAGGCATACTGGAATAGCTTACCCTGTTGTACAAAACTGCGAAAATCCTCAGAAGCTGGTACTTATCAGAGACTTTCTGAGGATAGTGCATGCTACAATACAATGTATGTATGTAGTGTGTACATATGTATGCCATTTCCTGTCGTGTGAAAGCTATTTTCCTATCGTTCCCTGTGCGTGATAGCGTTCTTGGTGTTATTCTTGCCTTGTCATCTACAATACTCCGCGGCCCCTCTGTCCTCTGTCCTCCCTAGGGTCCGGCATTGCTTCACTGTCCGCGATAGTACTGTCCATTTCCATTGGTCCAAACGTCTGATATCTAATCTATGATGGCATAATATGGGTTTAACCAACACCCCTTTCTCAGCGGTCGCCTGGCCGTCCAGTGCCATCCATCCCTTGCGATGCGGTTACCCGCGGCCACGGTCGTAGCCAATGATCTCGCGGCAACACCGGCCAGACGGAGACGACCCGCTAAAGCATGGAGGAATGAATACATTTCATCATGAACAAACTACCTACGTAGTTTTTTTGCAGGCAGGATCATGGTGGAAAAAGAAGGAAACGCGACGGTCATTCCCAACCGCATCCATCACCCATTTAGCACCACCATGGAATTTAGCGTGTTGGTGGGAATGGGAGTTATTACCATAATATTCTTCGGCCTTGTGTTTTGCTGCTACCTCTGGTTCGATTGCCTGGTCACCTGTGAAGTCAGCTGGAACTGGATGGCTAAACTCTTTCCCTTTCCTATCTCTGAGGAATTGCGTCAGAAGCGAGAAGCGAAGAAACAAGCGCGTGACCACCACCGACACGTGATCGCTTCCTCGAGATCATACGGCGGATCGAGTGGAGAAAGACAAGGAAGGAGTGTAGTCAAAGAAGCTGATTACAAGCGATCGAAAAGCGCGCCAACCAAACTGCTCTATATGCCTGACAGAAACGGAGCGTATAAGAATCTTGATTCTGCCGCGACCATAGAAGAAACAAATTTCTCTCAGCAGCCCAAGAAGCCAATAGAGAAGAAATACCGGACAACGCTGGTGAGACCTTCCGTGACCTTTCACCATCTCAATATAGATGGCAAAAGCAGCGATAAACTGCCGCTCAGATCGAGCAGTTATCGGGGACAAATTTGGAGAGCCACTTCATCCGATACTAACGCTCGGTTGCCCTTCGTCAGTAGCGGCAATTTATCTCCTGCTACCGGATCTCCTCTCGCTACTGTATCCAAACTGACCCGTGCACCTGAACGACGATCTGCTTACACTGTGGCGGCGGCAGGTTTCAGCAAACACCGACGAATCGCACCTCCGCCACCTGCTTTGCAACTGGAGGAGCCCAACAGCAGCTGCAATTCACTGTCGCCTGCTGACTACGTCGCAAGAGAGGCAGCAGCAGCAGCAGCAGCAGACCCAGAGAGTGTGATCAGGCGAATCCCCATCCCTCCACTCCCTGCAGCTCCAATCTTCGAAAGGGCAATGCTTTTCAGCACTCGCTTGACGCACAATCATGTTGGACCAACTGATGAGCGGGATTTTGAGGAAGTAGCCAGCAGGGTTTGTCCCCCAGCGCAGCGACCATCTTCGTTGATGGTCCAGCAGGAAGAACGTCCGCCGGCAAGGCGCTTTCTACGATGGCAGAGAAGTTACGATCAACCCACTGGCCACCCTATTCAACTGCACAATTTTCAAGCGAATCACCGACCTGTACCAATTCAGATAGATAGCTCTGCAAGATCACTTGTTGGATCTTCGATAAGAGAAGGAATCAAAACTACTGCAGTTATTGCTGCAGCGGCACAGCCGGCTATTTGGATACCACAGGAAGAGCAACAACGCTGCAGACACTGTACACTCTGCTCTTACACTACCGCTGATACGGCTTTTCGAAATCAATCCGTTCAGCAGGTTGATGTAGTTCGAGAGATTACTGCACGACAGCAACAGCTCCAAAGTATGCGAAGGCAATACCATAGCCTGGACAACTAATGCTAAGGCCAGTGAACGAAAAAAAAATACTCAATTCTTAAACGTGCATTATTTTGCTCATCACATACGATTCTTCACGCCCGTATAGCTACATACAGTATTTTAGGCTATACATGTTTATTGTGCGCATTGGCATTGGGTAAAATTTGTCAGACGCCATTATATTTTGCGAGTACATACAATATTCGTACGTCTTTTACGATTTCATGTATTCGAAATAAAATATGCAAATACAATCACGATTTCCTTATGCTCACCAAAATAAGTTTGCCATTACCTACATATGTACTGTATGTACGTACGCAGCTAGTACCTATTCCTCCAGAAGGAAGAGAAGAATTTGCGTCTTTTGCGCACTGTTGAAGTTATTGTCGGAGGCGAGTATGAAGCTGCGTTGCGTTCCGACCATAGGACCGAAGGTGGCCGCTTCCACATTGTCCAAATCTATTCCGAAGTTGCCTTCAGACAGTTTCAGGACTAAAGTTTTGCTGACCGGTGTTATTGCTGCATCACTTCGTCCGCTTAGTCGTTCGCGTCCGAGGATATTTGTGGCTCCGGCGACTGAGAACAAGAAGAGTTTGATTTCATTTCCAATCCCGTGAGCGAATGAGCGCTCCATGGCGAGGAAGTGCGAAGAGTTGAAAGCTACCAGCTCCACAAGACCGTTGGATGCGCCTTGAACGCTAGGCCGAGACACTTCGTAAACATACTCAGCCAGTGGACGACGGGAGCGGATGTTCAGCACCAGAATTCGCGACATGCTGCTGCGACCAGAAGAAGCTGGTGGCCCATCTTGCCTCAGTGCATTCTCCGTCCCTGTCACTGTGCAAAGTTCAGCCAAGTATGTACACGTAGAAAAGTTACATAGTGTATGTATACTGTATGTACAGATGTACAGTACACGACTCGTTCGTTGCATAACCATGATGTATACTATGTGTATGGTTAACTAAACTATACAGTACGTACACTATATGTGCCGGCCTGACCTGCTTGTCATATTCTAACCTAAGTGTAGTCCATCAGTGGTCATGGTTAGGCTTTCTAGTGCCAAGTTCGCCCGTACTCCCACGTTCCTGCCATTTCTTGGGAAATAATATTGTGGCAGTTCGAATCCGGGCAGGATTTGGGTGCCGTTGCGATGCATTCGATTAACAGACGGTTGACCAGTCTGATCTCCCTCTGAACTCCAGTAGAATATATTCTTTCGTTCATCATAAACTAAGCCTTCTGGATCCAGGGAATTGTCCCAGTACGGTTGTATCCCATTCCTGTTTGCGTCCGAGTCCAATATTGTCACTTTGCTAATGCTTACGTTGATGAAGCCACTGAGCGTTGCTTGCAAATTGATATCGTAAAATCTGGCCGGTGAATAGTGGGAGCGATCATCTGAGAGGGCGTAAAACGTGCTTCGCGTCCTTGGATTGAATGTGAGAGCAGAGATTCCACCGAATTCCGTACCGTGAGCTTGCAACCCAGTTCGAAACGTTTTCTCGTCGATAAAACGAAACCTCACGCCATGAGAAGTTGTGGACAGAAGTGATAGAAAGAGCAGAGCAGCGATCGGATCCATTATATCTGCTTTTGTTCCAACGGAGCGGAGACTAGCAGGCCTACGAAGTATGTAAGCTTCTGCTGACGCTGACGCCTTGGCTCCTGTATGCGCGCTCGAAAGGTGCAAGGCAAGCGAACTTATATACAACAAAGTTAATGAACGCAATCTTTCGGTTGTTTATGTGTACAGTATGTACGTATTAGCATCCTCCTATATGTACACGCGTAACATATGTATGTGTACGTTACGTATTTCGAAGATGCATCCGCATTAGACGGCTTCTTTGGGTGTTTATTTACACTACGTTGGGTTGCTGATTGATTGATCTCTTTAGCCCCCCCCCCCATATAAACTGAAGTTGAAGGCGTCGCCGCCATCGCCTTCTCCTCTTGCACTGCAAATAAAGCACAAAATTTTCCATTTGGAATCAACGATTTGCACATTTATTTGCAGCATCTCTTCTTTAAAATGCGTCTATGCTGTATGGAAAAAGACGGCCTGTCTGTGTAGTGCGTGGTGTTGAGATGCGATGGTGTCATTGCCACCAGAGCTCCGGCTTCGGCAATATTATCTGACTAGGACCCGCATCGGTTCCGGTAGACTACTAAGGTCGGATCCGGCCGGAATTCTAGCATACTGCGTAATCTCCACCGTTACTATTGTCTTCATATTATGTAAAGTACACACCTCTGTTGCATGCAGTGTTGAAGAATTCAATGTGTAGGTGAGTAATATGCGTGAAAGTTTATTGTATATCAAGAAAACACGGGCTTAATAACACCAAACCACTACGTCCGCGACAACAATCCATCATGATACCACCAACTCGAATCAATACAAAGAAGCTCGTCAAGTTTGTCGTGCCGAAGCGCCGCTTGATAATTTCGCCCGGACACACTGCTAGCAGATCTCCTTCACATGGCAAAGAACACAACGCTTTGTAACAAATTAACTCCCAATATTCGAAAAGAAGTACATAGGTCACATTACGTACATACAAAGACAGAACACTATATCATAAAGTACGTGTGCATGTTTACGCGTAGTTATTCATCGTCACGCGAAATATACCATACCATACTACGAGCTAAAAGAGAAAAACATTGCACAGAGTCCATTTTAAATTTTAAAAGAAACTCGGCACTGAAGGAGCTATACAATACAAAAATAATGAACGTTTTACAAACACACAGTCTGTACGGTGACGGTGCATACATTACAACCAACAATTGTATGTATGGTAGCAGAGAATGAATCAATGGTTGAAATTAAAAGATACCGGTAATGCTTTGAAAAAACAAACAAAGTATGTACGTACGTACACTTCAAAGTACACCTAAGAAAATTAGGTTATACAAAGTAGCCTACTTTCGACGCACAATCACGTTGGCATGTATATTACGTATTACCCTCGTTGCACATGCTCTTATGCGGTTGCACTGTGCACATGAGCACGAGAAGGACCTCCGTGGGTTGCATTAACACGACGACTAACTTTTTAAAACGCAAAACATACCATAAATCTATGTACACCAGCAGCCATAGTCGCTGGATGGTGATATGTGTGTACCAAAAGCTTTCGCGAAATGTGACACATCTAAAAAATATCGTGTCGTGAATGTGCCTGTAGCTTCCAGAATAACGGAGGACCGCAACAACGTATTGTCACTGTGTTGTGCATAAATAAATACAGTACTGTACATATATGTATGTACAATGTGTGAGTGTGCATGATGTAAAGTCTTCATACAGTACGTACACATTGGGAGTAATAAAGTAATATCAACGGACCTCCGTACGTACCTACATAGGGCCTACGTATATGTGTATGTACATACGTATAGTAGGTGCGCATAGAGTAGGACAGACTGTCAAAGCACTAAATACAAACACAATTTTGTGAGAGGTCCGTCGGAAATAAAAAATCACCAGTGTAATGTAAGCTGCGACAGAGCAAAAAACTACAACAGAACGACAAAGACACTCAGAGCTCGTTGGAAGGTTCAGATTCAAGAAATATCGCGCGCGGTGTTTCATTCCACCTTCGCACAGTTCGTCGTAAGCTCGATTCTGATGCTGACAATGTGACACTGACAGAGACAGACAGGAGTATCGCAAATTAGAACGAAACGTACATTATGTACTCATTATGCATAGGGCATGGGGCGCTAAATTCGACCGGAATTAGGCCAATGATAGCTGCTAATAACACCCGGAGTGCCACCGACACCTTGGCTCCCATCCGCAGGCAGTCCTCCTATCGTCGTTGCCGATAAGCTTGTAGTGGCTGGCAAGGCCGCCATGCCCACTTGAGTTAAACCTATACACAGAAACACAACATCACACTTTATACCCCGTTTATCCTTAACAGCATCGTCTGCCTTGCTATATAATGTGGTCGACACAACATTTGCGTCAACCTACAGTACATGTGTATCCGACATCCGTGGCGCGGCACACGCGCAACACCAATGGATACGGTACACTGTAGGTCACGTTTACAGTGCGTATGTACGTACAGTACGTATGCATGTACGTATATTTATTAATAATCCTGCGCTGTGTAATCACGGTGTACCTAATCATATTCGTAGTAATAGGTTACCAATGACTTTTTAAATTGGCCCATAAAAAAAGAAACATCCTCGGTTCAATTGCCTCGCGTCTACAATGTCAAATCTTGACCATCAAAGACATCTGAGAAACTGTGCAGGGTCAAACACCCTCATCAACCGCAACCATTTTACATGGGATTTCACTGTCCACGCATTACACAATAGTGTATGTGTGTACAGCGTATGGCGTGCGGGGCGAATTCTACTAAAATAAACTCTCGGACTTGTCACACAAATCAATGACAGACGGCGCCACCGCAGAATGCAGCAACCCCACGCAACGCACCTACAGTACAGTATGCGTAAATTACTTGGTACCTTACTACCTATCTATCTACCGACAAGAAATAAATCATCTGGGAGAAAAACGACCCACCGGACATAAGTACATACCGATTCGAGACTACTACAATTTCCACCAGCGCGGGAAACAAATCCTTTCGCCTTTGGAGACAGGCTGTCAGTCAATTTTCGGCCCACATGTGATTTATGACCCCTTCTCTCGCTACATACGTACACCTCTACACGCCTACTACATACGTACTTACTGTAGGATATGCGGTGCATAACAAAAACATAACATGCACTCAGCATGATTGCTCCTTCAATTGAGAGACCAGGCCGACACTTTTCATCCGTTCCTCACAACAAACAAATATAAAAAGTAAACAAGGCAGAGCAATGCTTGAATACTACTGACGTACAGTATGAGGTACGCTAGACTTTTTCACCCTAAACCTAAATTTACTCATAGGCTAACTTGAAAAAGAAAGTTTCCCTGTACGTTATAGTGCGGAGATGTAAGGTACGTACCTGCAGTGACGCTGGGAGCGGTGGGAACGACAGTTGGTTGCAGACTGGACACTGGGCATGTTTGCGCAGCCATGAGCCCGCCAGCCGCAGCGGAGCCGTGTGCAGAAGCAGGAGGAGGACCGAAGGTGTTGCGGTACATCTGGATGGGGTCGTAGGCTCCTGCGCGAGCGGCCGGCAGCATGCAGTTGTAGGCGTCCGCCCCCATCACTCCAGAACTCGGCATCGCGAAACCGGAAGGCACCGAAGAAAAGGCGCTGAACACAGCAACATACGTAGATCGTAGTGTACAACAAAATGGACCGGCAACAAAGGCTCAACGAGGAAGTGGGACGGCGGTGACTTACCCGTGATAGGCTCCGACTGCATCTGCGCCTGGAGTGGTCTGTGGGAATCCGGCGGCGTGTGCATACATGGAGGCGGATGCAGTGGCGCCGAAGGCGGAGGCTGGAAAGCGGTGCTGGGAGCTCATGGGGATGCCAGGGCTGGTGCCGAGTGGCGTGGCGCCAGAGGAGGCTGTGGATGAGGAGGCGGAGCCGCCGCCTCCTCCGCTCCCGCCTCCTGTCGCCCCCGTAGCCGCAGCGTCCATCGTCCTTCGTTGATCTCGCAGCTTCTGCTCTCTTCGATGCTTCGCGCGTCGATTCGAAAACCAAACCTTCAACCAACAAGAACTCTGCATTCTGCTCCTGCTAACCGCTTCCGTTTATTTCTGCTTGTTAGTCTAGGGTCAAGGCCCTTTCCAGCAATGAATTACGGTACTTTGGATGCAAGACCGCAGTTACATGTATACGTATGTAGGTACATACGTATGTACAGTACATACAGTATCGTTGACGCGACATGATTTGTTCAACAACAATTTCTCGTCATCTTCCATCAAACTTTGCTCTTTCCAAATCTTTTTATACTGGCTATGCCATGCCACTTTAAAAAATGTTCTGTCCTGTTAAAGTGCCGTCACCTTTTTTGATCGCTTTTATTAGATGTGCAGACACTTGAAAGTACCGGATTGTTTGTTTTTTCATGTCAGATTGTAACCTTGATGCGATAGTCATTGCCGTTGCAGCGACCCATTATTCTTCACGGCCGCAGTTTATTGGCAAATTCGTATTGTAAAAATTTGGGCACATAAAACACCCCCGATGCCTTGTACTGTATGTCCAACCTACTTGAATTGCATGAAAGGAAACGGAACAGTGGCTGCTGCGTGCTTTTTATTTCGCGGCAAAAATTGTGGACTGACCTTTTGTGACGCCAAAAGTCATGATACTTTTTCTCTTGATAGTGATTACTCGTCCGGACAGAAGTAATCCGTCCTGACACATGCACACCTTGCTCATGTCTCTTTGGCCTGTGACGCGGAAAACAAAAATTCGAAGACAGGAGTTGCCCACGGAGTAAACCGCCTGAGCAGTCCCTTGAAACGAAGAAGCAAAGTACGGAAAAAAAACAGCAGCATGCATTGCCCTACCCAATTGCGACAGTCGACAACGACACACTAAAAAACAAACCGAAAAGTATACCTACACTAAGAAGTTTTCCCCCAAAGAGCAGCTGCCATTTTTTTACGCAGATCCTTATTTTAGTGCCAGAAATTGTTCGAACATCAGACCAGCAGCTAAGCGCGGCGTGTCTAACCGCCCGATTGAAACAAAGACGACATTGTCACAAAGTACCGTAATTCATTGTCCGCCCGCCGGGCATTTGCTATTTGCGTTTAGGCATGCATATTATTACCTGGATTCGTGCTTCAGGCAACCCGATCTTTCCTGCAAGCCGTTCTCTCGCAAACACATCTGGGTAGTGCGTCCTCTCAAACTCTGAAACAAATCGCCTTTCTAAACGGCATGTAACAATATGACGTTAACAGCGGGCTTCCCTTTTTGCTTTACAAGGCTTATTCAATATCGTCATTATTGTTTTACAAGTTTTACAGGTCTACAAGTTTTAAACCTTCCGCGATGGGAAGTTTTTTTCTTTTCTTTTTTTTTTTAAAGTTTTTTTCCGCGTCTACAAGTTTTAAACCTCACAGTGCCTATGTTTTATCGTGACTTTCATAACTTATTTACAGTATTATGTATACAGTGTTGTAAAATGTGTGCTTTGCTGTTCACATTCGACACTTGCTATATTCATGTCGATTTTGACTGAACCAGTGGCCCGTTACAGCTTCGCAGTAAAATCCCTTTGCAGATCTGGCAACCCTTTTGCAAATCTGGCAACCCTTTTGCAGATCAGGCAACCCTGTTGATTGTGATCTGTCTTCTCTCAACTTATTACGCATATGGCAACCATTTTGGGCAGGGCAGTTAGCAGAAAGTTGCATATCTGGCAACCCTATCGCAAAGTTGGCAACCCTATGGCAGATTTGGCAACCCTTTTTCTGCATAGATCTGACAACCATTTTGCAAAGCATCAGGTGAAAATGGCGCATGTGGCAACCCTTTTGCAGGTCTGGCAACCCTTTTGCGCATTTAGCAATCTGGCAACCCTTTTGCAGATCTGGCAACCCTTTAGCGCATCTCGCGTTTTAGTCTCGTGTGCACTTTCTGGCGTGACCTTGCAAACGTTGGCTTGAAAACCTGCGTCGTTTGGTTTCTGCGGCATTTAGTACTAAAATATTGATTATCGATCGATTATTGGTGATCGGCTGATCAGATCTAAAATCGCAGGCCTCTCTGGCGTTCGCGGGGCCATAAGCTCTCGAAAGAGCCCTGGATGGATGCTGTAGCTGCAAAATTGAGTGAGTTATGCTGAACCTGCGCGCTTTTAGTACTAAAATATCGATTATCGATCGATTATTGGTGATCGGCCTATCAGATCAAAAATCGCAGGCCTCTCTGGCGTTCTCGGGGCCATAAGCTCTCGAAAGAGCCCTGGATGGATGCTGTAGCTACAAAATAGAGTGAGTTATGCTGAATCTGCGCGCTTTTAGTACTAAAATATCGATTATCGATCGATTATTGGTGATCGGCTGATCAGATCAAAAATCGCAGGCCTCTCTGGCGTTCTCGGGGCCATAAGCTCTCGAAAGAGCCCTGGATGGATGCTGTAGCTGCAAAATTGAGTGAGTTATGCTGAATCTGCGCGCTTTTAGTACTAAAATATCGATTATCGATCGATTATTGGTGATCTGCTGATCAGATCAAAAATCGAAGACCTTCTTGCCACCCTTGGGCTTATAAGCTTTCGAATGAGCCATTACTCGACGCTGTAGCTGCAAAACTGAGCGAGTCTATAGCATTGCACACACACAGACAGACAGACAGACACACATCAGCCCTATTTGTTAGTAGATAAAGGATTAATTGTTGGACTGCACCGCCGCAGGGCACACGCTCCTATTACAGTAAGAGCTCATTCATTGTGCCCGCATGCAAACGTCCAGCTGGTAGCTCATTTGACAAATTTGTGATAATTTCGTGATTGTGCCCCCCCCCCCCCCTCCGCTGTTCGCTACGAGTGTAACATACAAGGACACCTTCACCCATCAGAATTTCGCACAGTCCAGAGCTCGAACCCTCGATATTTACACTACGTAATAATATTGTATGTACATACAATAAAAGCCATGGTGATGGTATCCATCTACGTACTGCACATTACATCCCCACTAGTGAATCTATGTACATCCACACTTATCCTAGGTATACTTATAGGTAGGTACGACGCATGTAACCTTTCTCCAGTGCTTCGATCTGTTCTTGGGTGAATGAGGTGCGATTGCGCTGGAGCTTTCGCTTGAGTCGCATACGAGCGTCCACATCTGCATCTCCTTCCGACGGACCTGGAGTTTTCGACTCATCATCTACAACACACAGAGCACATGCTCCATAAAAAGAACGCAAACTGCAAACACCGCAAATTGTATAGAAAAAGCAGCTAAATAGACAATAGTACACATCACCACATGTAACGGTATTGATAATGACGTTTTAAAGAAGGATAATGTTACACTTGATCTCGCCCGTTAAAAGTAAGGAAAGAAATCGGCTAGCACTAACCGCGGCTTATTCACACTCATAGTAGTCATAACCCATCCCACGCCTCAACTCAAAACTTGATAGCAAGCTTTCCATATCGAAAATTACAGTTCATATTTTGAAGGTGATTCCAGTTTGGGATGGTTGTCAAGCAACCGTCCTGGATCATGAAGAAGTCTGTCTCTGCTCTGCGTGCCTTCGTTCCACAAGGGAGTGGTCGATTCGTCGGGAAATTGTATTAGGGTCCGATCATAATTCGATCATTGGTGACGTTCAGCATCTCATGCACGGAAATGGCAGAAATCCGTCCCGCACCTGCGCGGAGGCCGGATGATGTGATGATCGATTTCTTTCTATCTTGCTGGAGAAAGCAGCGAAGGAGGAACCGCACTAATTCTCTCTCATCAGCATTACCGTATGAGGCGTCTGTCTACTACATACAGTGCGATGGCCTTTTTTCTCCGATGATCCAGAACTACAACTTCTTCTTCCAAAGGCACGGCTGCAGTCCGCAAAGCGCCGCAAGGGTAAGTAAGGAAGGAGAAGGACGTAATATGCGTTATGTACCGTAACGCATACAATACAATTACAACAATTGATGGCCTTTCAAACTCGATAATTGCGCGCACGGCGGCATCGCTCTCTTCTTACTTTGCATGATCATCCGTAATGGTGGTGCACCGGTGTGAAGCAAGCAGGGGCGAGAGGAAGACACCTGGACATGCGTGATGCCAGCACGTGTAGCAGCCCTGTTCTGCTGCTGTACTACAGTACGCGAAGGCAGCGTGATGATGGCTGAGCGCTGTTCCAATTTGAAAAACGGCAGCACGCGTGTGCAACGATTGTTGTTCAGCTGCGCTTTCGTCTTTTGGGAGTGGATGGAGCTGCCGTATGTAACAGTTTCGTCGTGGGTCGTCGTGCGGCGACGGCGGAGTTCCAACCAGCTCCTCCAGTCAGCGCGCATCGCCTTTTCCTGCACTCGCTCAACCTGCGCTGCACGGGGATTCGTCGACGACGAGCCGTTAATGCGAGTTGACGGTGGCCTGTCCGAATAAATCACAGGCACAGGACGGAAGGTTAACGAGGAATCTAACTGTCTCTGACACTTTCTACACTTCCCTTGCCCTCAGGCACTGCGATCTGTCGCGCTGACAAGAGACAATCCATTTGCTGCTTGCTGCCAAACGACGAGGACCTGCCACCCCACCGCCATCCCTCTTCTCTTCGCCCCGCGCTCCGGCCTGCATATACTTTGTATACTGGAGCGGAGAATTTTCTCTACGTACATGTACCTACTGTACATATGTACGTGCACTTCGTTGCTGTACTGTACGTGCTCTAGCACCGACTGACTGTAGCACCTGTGCACTCAGCACTGTATGACAAGACGAACTATGTGTATGTATGTACACATACGTAACGTTAAGGAAAGCATTCGCGGAGGAAAGTAACAGTTTGTCAATTTCCAGTAGCCACCTTAGTGACGATTGCGAAAAAAGCGAAGTACCTACGTACGGCGTGAAGATACCTTTATCCATAAAGAGCTGACATTTATGATCCGTAGTCAATCCGTGATGAAAACATGATGGACGGATGACGAGACACATCCGTCAAAAAGGCCGAATTTTTGTTCAGCTGAAAAGTTTTCGCTGATGCTACGCTTCACGGCACTTAATGTACTGTACGTACGCTAATTTGCCCACCAAAACACAAGAGCTGCCGCCGTATGTAAGGGAATGAGACAGCGCCACTTTTCTTGATCAGCTGTTCGAACCAATACGCATTCACCAAAGTTGAATGACGAGCAAAACTGGCGATCAGACCAAACAGCTTGCTTCCGCAAAAAGTCGGACTCGATTATACATCGACGGACGCTGTACGTGTTTCTAGGGCTCACAAATCATATCAGGCGAGGCTAGAAAGTCGGCTGGCTATGGCTATGGCTATGGGCTCGGCTGATCAGTGCTGCCTTCACAAACGTAGGTTGAAAATGAAGCCTAGAGGGAGCACAATGCGTAAAGGCAACTAAGTGTTTCGCGGCTGCTCCATTTACTGTGGTCGTTGTCTTGACGGCGGATGGGTGCGGACTCAGTTTTTGTGCACGGTAGTCGAGTGACCTGTCAGATCGAGTTTAACTATTCCTCAGTCAGCTTCTTGACTGGAAGCATGATGAATGAGTAATTAAAGCAGTCATACCCACCAGGTTGCTCCCTAGGTACATGGCAGAGTCCGCCACTAAGCATACGACTAACGACGAGAGACCAATAACTGACAGTCGCTGAAGGGGCAAAAACGGTCCTTAAAGGTTACGTACATACGTATACCTATTATGTCACATAACATTATAGCCTATATAGCCAAATACGTATTTTAGCATACCGTACTGACCTACTGTAAAGGTCGGTGTATAGCCCGATACCGTGTATTGCCCGATCCCGTGTATAGCCCGCCCAATTTGGCTTATATTGCACTTTTGGCTCGTATATTGCCCGATATCGGGCAATGCAAAGAACTGCGTTCACAAGGCCTTATTTGCCCCATTGCGAGCCAAAACACCACGGAATGTGTGGACCGTAGCTGAAAATAGGTTGACAATGGAATGCAACATTATTATTAGCAGTTTCATTATTGCTGTTGGAATCTGAGATCGGTCTGGCATGTGAAAATATACCGATTACTGCCTCGCAAGGCAGCTTTGAGAACGATCAGTATACCCAAGCGGGACCATTCAATCCATGAGAGCATTAGGGTGAAAATTGGAGCGAAAATGAGCAGACGGTAAAAAGTCCCTTGTATAGCCCGAGCTTTTGTTTTGCCCGATCCCGTGTATAGCCCGCCCAAATTGGCTGATCTTGTTTGTATTGCCCTGCAGGGCTATACACCGACCTTTACAGTACTCGTTCATAGGGTACATAGTATAAGCATTCATACTGTTCCGAGTGTCAAAAGTGTTGTCTACATGAAAGACATAGTCACGTAGTATATTTACATACATTGCTAAAGTCAAAAAAAGATAGAGGTCCACAGAAGCGGGCTATCCTTATTAATGGGCCTTTACCCTTGCGAGCAAATTTATCGCGCGTTTAAAAGATTTTTCGTGCGATTTAAGACAGAAGTCTACTCATGTTTGTTATGCAGACAATTGTTCACCTGCAGAATACTACACTATGTTTCACCACGCACAATGTTTCGTCGGGCTGATGATTGACAGGCTGGCAGATTGCTGCCGGTGGGGCGCCTTTGGCATCCATCTTGACGTTGCAAAACTGTACTTACTCAAACTCTACAGTGCATTGCTTCGTAAATACTACGGTACAGTATATACCTGTGTAGTATGTACATACAAGGGGAAAGAATGGTGGTGGACTCCCGCTGTTTCACGTCCATCAAGCGTCAGTCAAAAGTCACTTTCTTTTCGCTGCACAGGAACAGGTGCTACATACTGTGTAGTATGTAACTATTGTAATCGCATTCCGTGCGAGCGTACAGTAGTACGTACTGTGGAGTGCGTGTACGTACTGTAGTAGGGAGGACGGCGTTTGGCGTGGGATTCTGCGGACCTCGAGAGTGCAGTGTGTGTGTGACGACTGGAGTGTCGCGCAGTGGCGACAGCCTGTCAAGATGGCGCTGCGCTGCAGTGGCCCGATCCACCCTGCGTGCCCCCGGCGCAGGCTGAACTGGGCGAACGCGCGCGCACTGGGGGAGGCATCTAGCGGAGCAAAAAATCGCCCTGTCACTTCCACCTACGATAGCTGTCCTTCTCCCTTTGCTCTGGCTGCTGGCCTGTTTTGCTGCTTGACGCGACACCCATCCCAACCCATCTCATCATCATCGCCAGTTTATCTCCAGGTACCGTATTTACCGGTAGATAACCCCCCCAATGCATAACCCCCCCAATGCATACCCCCATATTGGCAAAACATAAAAAATGCCCAATGCATAACCCCCCCCCTATGCATACCCCCATATGTACTGTACAGTACCTGAACCTACCTATGTAAGCTGGTCATAAGCTACCCATAGCCACTCCCACACCAAGCTAAGATGCCTATAAGCCTGCTTGGGGTGTATTGTACTAGAATAACCCTGTTTTGACCTCAATTATGCCCTAAAACACGTGCTTTTGACCTAAAAAATACGCCTCTGCGCACCTCTCAAAAACATAAAAAATGCCCCATGCATAACCCCCCCCAATGCATAACCCCCCCCCCCCCTATGCATACCCCCATATGGGACCTCTCAATTTTTGCATACCCCCATGGGGCTATGCACCGGTAAATACGGTATATGACAACAACTGACTGGAGAGCAGGCGCGCCAAGAATGCGACGCGAGACACAGAAGAAGGCGCAGAGAGAATTGCTCAGCCCCGGAGCAGATCGAAATATGTACGTACTTATACACTTCGTAGGAAAGACGAAGAGTTTCAACGGCTGTCATGTCCTTACTGAGTGCGGTTTCACTTCCATACAACTACGGTAGGTACTGATACCGCTCCTCAGAAAAGCGATCCCTTACCGCAACGCGAGCGATAGGTATGTAGGCCTACTACGTATGTTGGTACGTGCATGCACATGCACGCCTCTCTGGGAAGAAAAAGTGAGACAGTTCCCTCAGTCGCCATTTGGGTCGACCAGGACGATATTGTAGACCTCTGTTTAGTGATGGACCTACACAACGGTCCATGCCGCTGCACAAAGCACGGCGCCGAGCGCGTCGAAATACACCAAAGTACGGGGTGATCCACTTATTTAGAAGGTGTCCATGCTTGCGCCGTACTTTGTACATGTAGGTCCATCACAAAACAGAGGTCTACAAAATCGCCCCTGGTCGACCCGAATGACGACTCGTGGTTTTGATAGTTTTATAAATGCCTAGGCATTACGGTAATTTTCACGCCGCTCAAGCTCGTACTGTAAGTGTAAATACAGTTTCAAGTTGGTTAGTTCATTACGTTAGCAAAGGTTTGCGGGTGTCCCAAAGCTTGAGCTTTAGTTTCTCGCGAAAAAACAGAAGGCCGTCACCGTATTGAAACTATTACTATTCCATGCAAAATATGCTTTCACAACACTTTTGGACATGTACAGTAGTAGCTGCTACAGTACGTATGTAGTACGTACATACGCACATATACACCCTGTAGGAAAAATTGACTAATATGAAAGCTAGTTAGCTTGCGTCTATTTGGGGCATTGGCTTCTGATTAATGGTCAAGCAGGAGATGGAAGCAAGCTCAAGAAAATAAAATTATCTTTTCCGAGTTTTTCTGCACTCCATCCCCCTCGGCCAAAGCCTCTTTTTCTTGCTCATGTTATGTTACTCCCTTGATTTATGTAACATAAACGGCATGCTTATCTTTCTTCGTTTCTCTTCTTGATAATTGGCAATATTGCCTACTGTAGTCCAAAATGATGGGTATGAGTTGGATGGGCTCTGTGCATCGTTCAGCGGGACAGGAAAGAACCCAAAAGGAAACAAGGCTCTGATTAGCTTGGCTGATGAAGACTTCCATGGCAGGCGCGAGTAATTTTGAAAACGGTGAAGCAGTTATGTAAGTCTGTGCCTGCGCAAAATTTACCTCCGTTGCATGCAACTTACGATATTGGCATCATTGAAATATTTCCGAAAAATGCGCTTGTTGTTGCAAAGTTACAACACCTATCGGCTAATTTTCGGACCATTATTACGTATGCTTCGATGTCAACAATTTTGAAGATTTTAACCGTTCGATGATTTCAAACAAAGCGATTCAAACGACCCGACACAGACAGACACGCACCTTATAAGAAAAGGTCCACGAAAGAGCGGGGCAGCCCAGTATGGGGACCTGAAACCGGCTGATCTCCGATTTCGACGAAACCTAGCTCATTTGAAAGCGCGTGAAAAGTTATGTAAGATGCGACAATTCCGACCCTTCTGAGCTTAACCGTTAGCGAGTTACGGCCGCTCAAGTTTGGCCAACTTTAGTGACACTTTTTTACCACTGAATTTTCAGGCCTTTCTTGCATAAACGGCCATATCTCGGTAACCAGTAGGGATATTCGCGTGCGGTTTTTTTTGTTCAACTCCCCATTCTTCGCAGAATTATATACGTTTCGAAGGAAATTTTTAACCCCTACTGTAATCGAGATATTGAGACAAACGTGGTGTCGATTTTTTGAAAATTAGCAGCGTGAGGGCCCAACTTTGACCGAAGATTGCCAAGCTCGGCAACAGTGTACAGAGACGGCACCTAGCTCATTGAATAGCTCAACTCTTGCTCTTTCAAATGGTATATGCCATGTCCATTCCGCTGAAGAAAAATTTTGAATTATAGGCTGTTTTTGCCAAATGTGCGATTTGAAGGTTTAAGACGGCATTTAAGCATTTTAAAGATGTGATTTTTGAAATCTACATCAAATTCTACACAAGGCAGGTTCTTTGATTTTGGCCTATCTGAAAGCAAAATAGGCCAATATAGACAAAGTGTGGCACTCAGTACTGCAAAAGTTCACCAAAATGACAGGTACCCTGAACTCAGAAGGAACTCAAAAGTTCGCCAAAACTGCCCACCTTTCAATGTCTATTTGTTGTTGTAATAAATTTTTGGTGGAAATTTGAAAAAACCAAATAACCTACCTGGTGTAGAATTTGATGTAGATGTCAAAAATTGCATCGTTAATACGCTTAAATGCCGTCTTAAATCTTCAAATCGCACATTCGACAAAAACAGAATGTAATTCAAAAACAGTAATGTAACAGTAATTCAAAACATTTCTTCAGCGGAATGGAAACATGGCATATACCATTCGAAAAGAGCAAGAGTTGAGCTATTCAATGAGCTAGGTGCCGTCTCTGTACACCGTTGCCGAGCTTGGCAATCTTCAGTCAAAGTTAGGCCCTAAAGTTGCCAATTTTCAAAAAATCTACACCACGTTTGTCTCAATATCTCGATTACGGTAGGGGTTAAAAATTTCGTTCGAAAAAGTATATAATTCCGCGAAGAATGGGGAGTTGAACAAAAAAAAAGCGCATGCGAATACCCCTATTGGTTGCAGAGATATGGCCGTTTATGCGCGAAAGGTCTAGAATTAATTTGGACAAAAGTGTCACTCAAGTTGGCAAATCTTTGAGCGGCCATATCTCGCTAACGGTTAAGCGCAGAAGTGTCGGAATGGTCGCGTTTTACATAACTTTTGACGCGCTTTCGAAGTGCCTAGGTTTCGTCGAAATCGGAGATCAGCCGGTTTAAGCCT